>CAJHNH020003803.1:0-56649 GCA_905116865.2 Candidula unifasciata
CTAAGAATACATGTATTAATTTAATACAACATATAATAATAAAATATATCCCATCACTCCTCCTCATATTCCACATCCTCTCCAGTCTAGTCTGAAGGTCTTTTGTCTTAACATGGGCGTCACATATCCTGCCTTCCCTCTTCATGCTATGTCATGATAGTTTGACTTTCTAAGTCTGTTGTCCGTCATCACTCAGACTTCCAACAACTGGCTGACATAGATTTGACATAAACATGTGGCGCAGGTTATGTGCTGAAAACGCAAACAATTTATATGTGCACGCTGTCCTGAATATTATCTTTCAGTGACAGTGAATTCTATACACCCATCATTCTTCCCCTGAGGTTATAAATCCCCTGTTCAGGTGAACACATTAAGTGAGCACATGGTGGGCACACAAAACGTAGCAACATCCCTGCACATATTTGGGCATCATTTCCCACAGTCCAAACTCATATTTTGGCTGATCGTGAAAACAATATAATTACATTTCATTATAGCAAACGTCATTGTTCACATCTTATTTTATACACATGAAAACATACACTGAAAAACATGTGACACAAACATACAGGAAATAGGAATAGTTTAGCAGTTCCCTAACTTGAGATACTGAATTCTCACAAAGAACTATTTCAAGCAGAATGTGCAGACAAATTAGGAAAAGGTAGTATAGACTAAGCTTAACTCCCTAACCTAAGTATACAAGATTGCAATTAATATTTTCTCTTACCTGGGAACTTTCCATTAATCGCCAAAACAGAATGCGACCGTAAAATTTACCTTTTAGGTCGATCTGTATTGTTTGCCGGCAGGCTGCGATTAATGACGGAAATTCCACAGGCTCGAAGTATAAGTATCAATCTATTGTCCAAATTAAACTCCTCCCTTTCCTTAGTTTTTACCCAACCCTCAAGATGATGGCTTAAGCACCGCCCCTGAGGTAACTATCAGATCACTTGGCTAACCAGTGACCTGTCACTCAATTCTGGACTGACATCCCTAGAGCAAACATTCTTAAGTGACCCAATCTAGTTTACAACGAATCTAACTGGCAGGTGTTAAAAAGACGTTCAGTGAAGCCATTGTGTTTCCTACTTGACCCAGATCAAACAGTCCTAATTGCCACAAACTGTTCTCCCCGAATTACACTGACGTGTGAAACTCTGACCTCTGGGCTCCACAATGTCTAGCGTCCACTCAATTTACCTGGTCAAAAGGGCCCCCTCAGTCTCTACAGTCTGGTCAGGAGATAACATTCTGACACTGGCGTGAGAATGCAATCTAACATCCCTAGTCTGAACCAGCGGGCTATATTACGTAGTGTTGGGTAATTTTAAACAAAGCGCAGTGGCTTGTCTCGAAGAAGGACTGGTAACAATTTAAATCCGTGCGGTTTAAAGCAATATTAGGATAAAGCGCAGAGTAAATATAATTCTGTCTCTTTAGAACCAGAAGAACTTATTACAAGTACTAACTTCTGGAATCACTGAGATCGTCTCGTGACAGTAACATACTGGTTAAGAAAGAGGTAGTAGATCTATTCTGATAAGTGCTATAAACAAAAAGACTTGGTTGAACAGATGGGCCATGGGAGACACTGGAAGAGAGGTTTATAGACATATGGCTGGCCCTGATCCTAATGACAGCATTAACCATCTAACAAGAAGGGACCAGGCCACCATCTTCAGACTTAGAACGCAACATATTCCACTCAATGGACCCCTAAACAGAATACAGCCACAACACTCCCCAGAGTGCCAGCTATGTAACTACCCCTACGAAACTGTTGAACACCATCTCTTTGAGTGCCCAGAACTCAGTGAGACAAGAAGAACGCTACTCCCTCCGAGACCAGACAAGTGGAACACCTTGTACGGAGGAAAAGAACAGCTTGTGAAAACATGCAAATTCCACGACATGGCATGGGGCCAAAGGGCGAAAGCTCATGCGCCGCTGGATCGATAACAACAACAACAACAACAATCTATTCTTTCCCCAAAAGTGGAGCCTGGGAACCCGCACGGGGAGGGCGTATAGTCAACAACCCTTTTCACAAATGTGGCTACTGGGCAAGCAGTTCTCGACCTAAATTTGTGAGGGGAAAAAATCAGTGGAAGATACAGCAAACTTCATATCGGTTGCCTTTGCTTCCAATGAAATTACCTAGCACCCATTTTAGGCTGGGTCGACCTGGAAGACAAGGTATATTCTGAAAACTATCCGTTTCGATTTGGATTTGAACCCTTGATCTTCAGGCCAGAGGGAGAGCTTCTAGTCCCAGTGTTACCGCTGCTCCCACAGATATCTATGGGTAATAGAAAATCTAATGCGTAAGATTCGTGAAATTAGAAAATATAACTTTCTTAAATCACCCAGTCTCCTTCTGTTATCTCACATTGAAGGATGATATTTCGTGACATTTCATGACTCCAGCTGTTCACGCTGTGCCTGGAACCACGCTTCTCCCAGATGCAAGAGTGTGTTCACTGGTTCGTTCAGACCCATCCACATGGGCTGGTACACCCAAATGGCAAGCATGGATATGTTGTGCTGGTGGGAGCTGAAGGTAATGTCATATCTATCTCCTCACTTTCTGAGTTCTACAGCACGAGAGATGTACCGAGGGGATTTGTGCTCTAGTCTATGAGATAATGTTACCTGTGGTGGGAGCTCGTCTGTGGTAAAATCGGTTTTGGTGAGTGCCTGTTTGTGTGTTGGCTAAATTTGTGCTTTTTTTTACACATCTCTCTCTCTCTCTCTTTCTTTTTTCTTTCTCTCTCTCTCTCTCTCTCTCTCTCTCTCTCTCTCTCTCTGTGTGTGTGTGTGTGTCCATCCGTCTCTCCCGCTGTCTGTCTATCGTGAAACCTATATATTTATATTTTGTTACAGTTGTGGAGATGTGTTTCCAGTTATTTCTGATTTCATTGTCTGTTCTCTGACTGATATCAATATTTTCCATTTATGGTTTCAAATAATTAGAGCGCAGGCAATATATCGCGTCATTTGTTGCGTTGTATCTTGTTCCTAATCTAGTCGGCTATAAACTACCGAATGTACACAAAATGTAATTAAATATAAACATGTGTGTTTTTTAAGCAACAATCCATAAATAATATAGTCCAGTAGTTCCCAGCTTCAAAAAACGTACGGGCCGCGCTATTCATGTCCCCGATAATTTGACACTGACCTAAAATGTGTGGTAGTCATACCAAATGTTTACTTCAGTTTATGAAGACTGAAATTGAAAACATTAATCATAGTTTGTTTTGTCATGCCATGCCCCCTCCCCCCATACACACACACACACACACACACACACACGCACGCACATACACGCACGCACACACTCACGCACATCACACACACACACACCTACATACTGAAGTCTAGGTTCCTGTATGATTGTCAAGGTGCGCTAATATAACTACATTACAAAGCTGAACACGGTTTTAGAGATCGACTCCTGTTTGACTCTCGTCTTTGAGTTGTGAATGCTACAAACAGCTATCCTAAATAATATAAAAAAGCAATATGAAGTACAGGTACCTGTTGTGCGCGAAATGATCGACCGGCTAATGTAATCTTATGTTAGTTTCAGCTTCATAGCAAACGGGCCACCCCATAGTTGATCCGCTCCTGTGCCAACAAAAATCACACAGAATGTTCATCACAGTACCTTGTGGAGAGATTGACAGACTGCTGTCTCAGCATATGCGCTAGCATACACACACATTAAAAGCATACGGTAGCCATCAGAAGTGCTAACACAAACAGTCCGACATTAGAACCGCAGTTCATCATCGACGATAGCAGAGGTAACCAACTAATCAGAAATTGCATACGCAATCAATTTTAATCACATAAGGGCACCACTGATATTGTGACGACAGGCAACGCGCCATTTTCTGAATCTACAATTCACATCACAACACCACGTTGGTCACTGTCGAAAAATATTCCAAATGAAATCCGCAGTTCACAGGGTCGTACCATGAACTCAGCTTAGTAGCTCGGCAACGAAACTATTTCCTTTCAGTCTACAAATGGAGCAAAAATGCAACGGCCACCGTCTGGCAGAAGCGAAAAACGTTGCCACGACTCGAAACAGTGGCCGTGCCTTGCGTCTATTTTGACCGGCTAAATTGGTTCCATGGATCCCCAGAGGGAACACACCGATATAGTGCATCGTTACACTGTTTAAGACACCGCGGAAGTCTTAGATTAACCATGCGATTTGCGTGTGTGTTTTTTTTTTTTTTTTTCTAATTTATGTGTAGTGTTGGGTTATTTTGGATCGACAGCTGAATGTTTTATACATCTTAAAATGCAAAGGTGATTTCACTCCCGCTCTTTTGCATTTATAATTTTTTTTTTTTTTTTTTGGGGGGGGGGGGGGGGGGGGAGGGCTTTTCCCCTCCAGATTTGCATTCTATAGGATTAACATCTCACGGATGAGATTCAAACAGGTACAAATCCCGGAAACCCGGCTCAGTCCCATAGCCATTTACACTGGAGCCCTGAAAGACGGTTACAACGTAACCTATTGTCCAGTATGAGTCGGCTGTGATCACCATTTATGATTCACTTAGTGATTGATAAACATTCTATGTGATTTTTGTTGCCATAGGAGCGGAGTAACTATGGGGTGGCCCGTTTGCTATGAAGCTGAAACTAAGATTACCAGATTACCAGTTTATCATATTATTAGATCCACTTAGAATCTATGTTAAATGACATGGGAAACTCAGTGGCTAACACTTGTTCCTATCGACCCCGAGGTCATCTGATCAAGAACTAGTGGGGAATTTAATATGTTGACCGGGGCCACAATCTTTACTTAGCCTAACATGGGCACTGCACGTACAAACGGAGGAGCATCTTCTGCACTTCTGTCCTTTGTACCTTCGTTGAGAAAGGGATACTGGTCTATTGTATTTGCCCCGGGACACTCAGAGGAGAACATGGAGCCTCAGTAGGACTGATCTATAGCAGGACCCCACAACAGGAAAAGAAGAACTAACAAAAGAAGCCAAGGACCTCAAGGACCTCAGAAACAGATGACAGGAAACAATATCTCAGGAAGAATACTACCACACAGAAAATGCTTGGGTTCACTAGTTGTAAACCTCGGCTGAAAGACCTGGTTGTTCGTTGTTTTCTGGACTTGTCTTTTTTCCAGGACCTGAGTTTTTTTTGTGTATTTTTTTTTTTTTTTTACAGATCTTGTTTATTAGTAATCGGACTGTTGGTTCCTCGCATCTCAGGCAGATTCACTCTGACCTTGAAGGAAACCGTCAAGTAGTCGCCTCTTACGACATGTTTAATGGGAAGGCAGTGGGTATAATCTTGTTTCCCCACAATGGGGCCCCAGAACCCACACGTGAAATAAGGATAACAATCTCAGTCGTAAATAACAGTCACTACCCTAGACACAGGAGGCACGGGCAGAAAGGTAGACATGCAAAACGGAACATTCTACAAGGCCACAAGATCGAAAATGGGAAACCAGACATGTTCAACGAAGTCATCACACAGAGTTAGGATCAACAAACTACAGATACTGGTACAACAAATTATTTAAGTCATTAAACTTGCCGCACATAAAATATGATCATAATTATAACCGAAGCTGCTTTTAACACGGTTGAATGTGGTTAAAGTGTGTATTTATTCTTCCATTAAAGTAAAAACAACCGGTCAGTGAGTCAACACCATGTTCAAAGCTATGTGTAATTAAAGATAACCTCCAAAACGAGAATAAACTTTATCATAAACACTCGTATGTCTGTGTGAACACAGGGGATCTTATCATAAAATTAACAAGAACGTAAGAGATACCAAGACATCATCATCATCATCATCGTCACCCTGTTGTGCTGTTATACGTCTCATATGTCTTGTAGTCTCGCCCTGCATTCCGTTTTATTTCAGTACAACTGTTGTGTGGAAGAAATGTGTTTGGGAGGGCCGGAGGTAAAACGGCCTGCGCGCCCAATTTATGATCCTTTGAAAATAAAGTTCGTTCGTCGTTCGTTCTATTCAGTGCTTGCCTTCTGATATTAGGCATGAAATCCAGTCCAGTACCTTTGGCCTTTCTCTGCAAAGGTGATCATAAGGTTTTTCTTGGGTGCGCTAGTTTCCTCAGTCTATTTATTTCCCCCTGCAGTACTGTTAATTGATTCCGAGTCTGTTTCACCGCATGAGGTGCCCAATATATTGCCATCTTCTTTGTTTTAAAACGGATAATACCACAAGTTGTCAAAACATTTCTGTTATTGGGTCACCTTTCTTGAATTCATGAGTGAGTAATGTTTAACCCCACCAGGACATCACACCGATCAATAAACACTGGGTGACACAAAGTGACACCATGCGGATGACTATCACCCGGGGACAGGGTTCCAGAAACCCCGTTGGATTATACTAGGGCTCTGGCAACAGCCAGGGTGGAGCTTTAAAACAACAACAACAAAACTGCATCCATGTATTAGGACACCGAAAATTGTTGTTCTTGAATTCATCCAATTTAAAATTAGTTAATGAACTAGCAAATGCTGGTATAACAATGACCATAGCAGTCTTTGTGTGTTCGTTCAGTGGTTTAAATTTTTGGCTGCATCAAACGTCTCAAAACACCCAATTTCACGATGAATGACCGTTACTGTTGGTCATCGATATCATTCCCTAAAACGGCGTGTCTTTGGGTCACCATTTGCAGTTGACAGTCTGATGTTCTTTTGGGTATTCCTAAACATGATTTCTGGTCTCGACCCTAGGTCACTTAAACTGGATTTCAAATATTAGAAATGATACACTTGTTCTAATTTGTTACCTTTAACATAGACTAGAGTAGTTATGCCAGGTGGGTTTTTGTTCATTACACAACTTTTTTTTTCCGCGGTTATTACCATGCCATAATTGGTCGATGTTTCATAAAGGAGGTTTACGATTTCGACTAGTTCTTGATCTTTCTTGGCCAACCCGTCGATGGCATCTGCAAATTTTAAATGTGCAGTACTGTTGTTACTACTGTATCTTCACGTGTATTCTCCGTAACAAGTTGTACCCAGTAGTGCTCGGTCCGGCTCCACCGAATGGCTAGCCAACCGTCGAGAGTGTGGCGCAAAGCATGAATGAACTCTGTAGCTCCAGAGACAATCACCAGGAATCTCTGTTTTAAAAAAAAAATGAATTTTTTAACTGAACGACCCGCTAGTGAAAAGAACTCCCGTTCCTTCAGAGCGTTAAGCAAACTGCTTGACCCCTCGGACACTGAAATCCGGTTTTGTTTTAAACTGAAGCACTGACCAATTTAATCTTTATAACATTAGATGGGATTTTAATCTTGGTAGCAAATCATTAGGATGTGTGATACAATGGCGAATTAAACTATTAAACCTTGGTGGAAAATTACCTGGTTATTAAAGTATACACATTCTCAAGTTAGGGACCGTGTAGACACGCACATTTTGTGGGAAATTATCTGGTATTTTGTTAAATAATGCGGCCATTATTATAATGGCTCTTGTTACCAGTATAGATTGCGCTGTTAAAATGGTTGCTTGTTATTCAGTTTCCTAATAGAGTGAGCACCCTTTTATGAAAGTTATTTAATGTTAGTTTGTGTGTCTGTGTCTTCGTCTCTGTATATATCTCAAGGTCTGTCTGTCTGTCTGTCTATGTGTCTGTGTCTTCGTCTCTGTATATATCTCAAGGTCTGTCTGTATGTCTGTCTATGTGTCTATCCATGAATTGATTCGTCCATCAGTCCATCTACACAAGAACTCACACCCTCCCACGAGCCTACTTACTCATCCATCTATGTCTGTCTGTCTGTCTGTCTGTCTGTCTGTCTGTCTGTCTGTCTGTCTGTCTGTCTGTCTGTCTGTCTGTCTGTCTGTCTGTCTGTCTGTCTGTCTGTCTGTCTGTCTGTCTGTCTGTCTGTCTGTCTGTCTGTGAGTGCGTGTGCGTGTGTGCGTGCGTGCGTGTGTGTGTATGTATGTGTGAGCGAGATAGAGAATGATGCTGATAGAGAAAGAGAGAGAGATTATAATAATGTGGTATTTAAAAATGTGGGAGTTTAATTAAATCTTTGAACATGTTATGTGACGGCAAATAAGAGAGAAGTACAAAGATGCAGAGAGAGAGAGAGAGAGAGAGAGAGAGAGAGAGAGAGAGAGAGAAAGAAAGAGACACACATACACATAGAGAGAGAGAGAGAGAGAAAGAGAGAGAGAGAGAGAGAGAGATGATAGAGGTTATTTAGTAGGCCTCGTCAGCATCATAAACCGCTTCTGCCTGTAATCTCCGTGGAAAGGACTCACCTGCTGCCCAGTCACTGTTGGCTGACACTATCTATGGTCATTCGGTGAAGGCGTAACGTGTCTTTAAGGTTGTCGGTTATAATTTTTCATGGTGATCCTCTTACTCGTGTAACTGATCGTCTGAGGTATAGTACCCCTGATGGTATTTGAGGTTGCTGCATTTTAACAAGATGGCCAAACCATCTGATCTGCTGTTTCTCGTTCCTAAAATCTATATGATAGTTTTGGTATTCACTCTCGTGTGGTTAGGTTGGCGGCTTTTCTCGGGTATCTCATCTAGTAAAGGGGGGGTTTTTAGATAATGTCCATCTTTGAACATGCTGTTTATGTATATGTATATATATATATATATATTGCTCATTTTTGGAAATCTTAATACTGGTGACAGTTGGTATATAGGTGCAATAGCTTGCTGACATCTGATTTCTATTTCTCTGCCAATTCTACCATCTTCTGTGATCAGACTTGCTGATTTTTCAAGTTCCCTTACTTCCTAACTTGTTTCAGGCCACAACCATTTAGTTGTACATGTTGTGGGCCATCATTTCTAGCTACTTGCTCGTGTATTGTTTGTATTGATTTACTTGTATTCACAGTTTGTTGAGCACAAGCACCATCATTTTTTTATTTGAAGCCCTACTCTGGCTCTTGCCAGGGGCCGCAATATAGCCCGGCCATAAATATGGTCTAATGGCTAAACGCGGTTTTTGGGGCCTCTCCACGGGTGATTCGCATCCACATGGAGGCACTTTGAGTCATCGGGTGTTTATCGCTTGTGTGATGTCCTCGTGGGGTAAAAGAAGATAGATTTATAGATAGATAAATAGAACAAGCACTGGTCGTCAGCCAAAAGTAGTTCCATTACTTTGTCTGATAAGTGTAATTCTGTGGGATTATAATGATTGAAGTTGTCTGTATTAAACAGTGTTCTTTGGATATTCTGTATATGGTTTAGATTTAGGTTTAGGTTTTAGGTTTAAACAACGGATCAACATCATGGCACAAGGGTAGTAACCCATAAGTGCTCCCTTCTACTTCTAACTCAATCCTGAGTCTAAAGAATCTCAGCGTGGTGCACGAACTCCGTAGCACCGGCGAGGATCCTAAAATACTTTGGGTAGATTTTAAACTCCAAATTCAACCCCGGCTGCGACGTGAGACTACTCTATTCGATGTCCAACTGCCAAAGGATCTTTTTTACGTGTGCAACAATACACACGGGCGTCCAATCTTACTGCCCAGAGACCAGGGGAAATTACTAGAAGCACATGAAAAAAATCACAGCCCTTACCAGGGCTTGAACCCAGGACCTCCAGCACTCGAGGCGGATGCCACGCCTTGAGACCCCCCACCCCCTTTTTCCCAACCCTAATTTTTAAACATAAGTGCACACACTTGTTGGCCTTTGAAAGTCTTGTCTTACTTTGTAGAGATCCACACAGGAAAAATCTGTGACAATACGTAAAACCTACGTCACAGCAACTCGTGCCAACGGATATTCTCTACAACAAACTGAACTTGCAGGTAAAGTAATCCAAGGGTACATACACACTCTGGAGGGGTTTACAGTGCTTGCTTGCTTGAGATTGTAACAATTGGGACCCACTGGGGGGGGGGGGGAAGAGAGGGCGGGCGAGGAGAGAAAATAGACATAGTTTCTCCCTGACGAGCAAATCATAAAATCCGACTGATTAGGGAGTTGCTGTTAGACGGAAAGGCGCAAATGTCGCTGCCTAGCTGATTTTTTTCCCATTCTTTCTCCCCCACACTATCGTCTCTCCGGTCTCTCTCTCTCTTTCTCTCTCTCTCTCTCTCTCTCTCTCTCTCTCTCTCTCTCTTTCTCTCTCTCTCTCTCTCTATCGCACTCTTTCTTTTTTCTCTCTCTTTCTTTCTTTTTTTTCCTCATTTTATTTCTCCAATTGTTTTCACGCGCTCTCTCTGTTTCTCGACTCATTTTCTATCTTCCCTTCCAACATTTGTGCTGTAGTGCTCTAGTTTCCCCCATGACGTGACGTGCCCCGATAATACAAATGATCTTCTTTTGATGTAGTCGCAAGTTATCTTTTTGAGTTGGTACACACAGATTTCTTGGAAGAAGCTTTTATCAGTCCTTGTATTCTCACCATTCTTTTCTAGAGCAACATCTCTTCATCTTCCAGGTAGTTTGTCTCTAATCGACCGTCTGTTGTTTTTTCACCATTCTTCTATAGAACAACATCTCCTCATCTTCCAGCAATTCGTCTCTAATCGACCGTCTGTTGTCTTCTCACCATTCTTCTATAGAACATCTCCTCATCTTCCAGCAATTCGTCTCTAATCGACCGTCTGTTGTCTTCTCACCATTCTTCTATAGAACAAGATCTCATCATCTTCCAGCGATTCGTCTCTAATCGACCGTCTGTTGTCTTCTGCCATTCTTCTATAGAACAACATCTCATCTTCCAGCAATTCGTCTCTAATCGACCGTCTGTTGTCTTCTCACCATTTTTCTATAGAACATCTCCTCATCTTCCAGCAATTCGTCTCTAATCGACCGTCTGTTGTCTTCTCAACATTCTTCTATAGAACATCTCCTCATCTTCCAGCAATTCGTCTCTAATCGACCGTCTGTTGTCTTCTGCCATTCTTCTATAGAACAACATCTCATCTTCCAGCAATTTGTCTCTAATCGACCGTCTGTTGTCTTCTGCCATTCTTCTATAGAACATCTCTTCACCTTCTACACAGTTTCTAATTTGTTTAAAGATGTATGCGTCTGTGGCTTAGACGTTGCGAACTCGCTTCGTAATGTCGGGGTGCCGGGTTTGATCTCAGCTGCGGCCCTTGCGCCTTCCGTTAGTGTCGACAGTGGTTTCAAAAAGCCGATTGTCCAGAAAGCAATGGCAAACTACTGGATGTAAATTTGCCAAGAAAAACCACAGTATCCTAAAAAATGCTGGGGTCTGCAACGTCCTGTAAAGGATACGCAACTAACTTTAAAGATGTTTACACAGCCATTACTCACAACATTATGATTGCTTGAGATGACGAAGTGTGTTTTATCACACACAAACATGACACAAAATTATGATGGTGAAAATAATGGTGAATAATTATTGATGCGCGAAGACAAGACTAGCGTGAAATTAGCCCATCCATTGACCTCTGACCCAAGGTGTCCGTGCTGTTAACCCAAGAATTGACCTCTCACCCAAGAAGTCCACGCAGTTAACCCAAACATTGACTTAGGACCGGAGACGAGGGGCAATGAAGCCAACTACTGCCCTCTGACCCAAGACGTCCATGCAGTTACCGCTAAAAATGACCAGAATTGTGCAATGTTAAACCAAAAATACGAGACCATCATCAGTGACTAGCCCGCTTTCCAGCGCAGACGGTGGCCCTAGGTTCGAATCCAGACGATAGTTAGGCTAAATCCCCAGGTGTTTCTCCTACACGTGTATGCATGAAAACATACTTAGCAGCCAAACCAGATAACAAACACAACCGTCTGTGTGTTAACACATTCATTTCCTCAACGTTTCTTTGTGCCTACTTGGAGCCAACATTATTTGTAATCCATGCTGGCATATAGTTTTGAATTACAACTACTCACTGGTAATTCGAAACGCTGAATCCATTAAAAAGAAACCTGGACATGTGGACGAATTTCCCCTGTCTGCTTCAAACAAACAAATTCTCACCTAAGGAAAAAAAACGTTATTCTCATTCTCTATTTTATTTGACATGGAAGTGAGATTTTGATTACACATACAAATATGAGAATGAAATCTCTACGGGAATATTTTAGTCAGGGATTCGCAAATTATTCACACTTTCGCCCTATGGTCTCATAGAGCACTGTCTTAACGCATGTTTGTAGTATCACTGACTTCTATTCTCTTCGATTCACATGAAGCCAGTATTACAAATATTAATTAGTTGCGTTTTTTTTAAACAGAGTCGGCTCTGTGGGTAAGTCGATGCGAACGCTTCGTAATGCCGGGATGCCGGGTTCGATCCCAGCTGCGTGCCATGCGCCTTGCATTGGTTTCGACAGTGTTATCAAGAAAGCCGACCGTCCAGGAACAATGGCAAACTACTGGATGTAAATTTGCCTAGAAATACCACACAACAGCCAGGGGCTGTTGGGCTTGGTTCTGCAACGTCCTGTAAAGGATACGCAACTAACTTTAATTCTTTACAGGACATTGCAAAACCAACCCCAGAACTTTCTGGCTGTTGTGGGTTTTCTAGACAAATTTAGGTCCAAATATACAGAAGAGAAAATCTAATATGAAGGTTGATAAGAGATGCCAACGTTGCTAGATTATATTCTATATAGTATATGTAAATGATTAGGGTCCTAATGCCGCATTATATCAATGTATGTCCCTTAGCCTGTCTGTTGCTCAAGCCTAACTCACATTCACCTAGTAGAGCCTGTTCTTCAAAGTAATTAAGTAGAAGGTTTGAATTTCAACCTCCAGCGGCACACTGGCTGGGATAACAAACGAGGCAAAGGCAAAATCCTATTCTGTCGGCCAGTTATTTTGAATGCACGGTGCGACACTTGGAACTGGAGATGTCATGAGGAATGCTTATTGTCTGTGATGTGTATTTTAAACTGCACATTCCGAAAAAAGAAAATGGCAAGTTGCAACATAACTGGTGCTCAGCCTTATGTAATAATGCGTGCACATCTAATGGTTTGTCATGTCTGTTGCTTCAATTAGTTATGAAGATAAATTCTTTGTGACAGACTGTAGATGTTGACACCTCAGGGAGCTGCCTGATGCACTCTTTTGCGTGTGTTAGCTGTTAGAGTGTGCCAGAACTGCTGACTCTTTCCTATTTCAACTGGGACAGCCAAATGTGTTGTGTTTGGCTTTCACTTCACTGGCACAGGAGTGGAACAAATATGGTATATCCCGTTTGCGATGAAGTTTCAACTCCGATTGATAGACTGATATCAACAAGACTGAACAGAAAGAAACAGAAAAATTTTACAATGCACTTGAAATGGCAAACTGGGGTCCTTTATATCCCCTCCCACTTCCTCCCATCTCCCAAATTCGCTTTCCCAACACTTCGATAGTGTAAACTGAGGAAAATAAAAAAGAAGAATAATGTGTTGTTTTTAATTCATTCAGCAATCTTGCTATGTGTATTTTATTGTATTCCCGCATCACTTCTAGGAGTATGGCAATTACTACTGAGATCATGGCGTAGCGTCTCTATCCTACCATCGACATACTAGTGATCATTATCAGTTGCATATGTGTTTGTGAAAGGTCTGTTCCAACGCAGACAAGATCTTTCGCCTACTTTTGCAAAGCTTCTTCTCAAGAGGCTTTAGTTTTGCAGAATCATTTCCTTCTGTTTGATTGCGTGTATTTTAGCATCCTAGGCGGTTTTATAATTTCGGTAAATAATGGTTCAGAGTAAGATTATGGCTATTTGCTGTAAGACTGCTTTGCGTGGACTTTCACGACGATAACAAATTAAAATAAATAAATAAAATTCACCAGTACACCAACGCACCAACTCATAACTGATGGTTAGTATGTAACATTATGAGAAATGATATGCAGTTAACATGTTCATCTCTTTCTATTCCATTCACAGTTTACTATCATGTAAATTCACATTGCACGTCTCCGTATGCCCGCAGTATGTATGTATGTATGTATGTATGTATGTATGTATGTATGTATGTATGTATGTATGTATGTATGTATGTATGTATGTATGTATGTATGTATGTATGTATGTATGTATGTATGTATGTATGTATGTATGTATGTATGTATGTATGTGTGTGTGTGTGTGTATGTATGTATGTATGTGTATGTATGTATGTATGTATGTATGTATGTATGTATGTATGTATGTCTGTCTGTCTGTCTGTCTGTCTCTGTCTGTCTGTCTGTCTGTCTGTCTGTCTGTCTGTCTGTCTGTCTGTCTGTCTGTCTGTCTGTCTGTCTGTCTGTCTGTCTGTCTGTCTGTCTGTCTGTCTGTCTGTCTGTCTGTCTGTCTGTCTGTCTGTCTGTCTGTGTATGTATGTGTATGTGTGTGTATGTGTGTATGTAAGTATGTGTGTGTATGTGTGTGTGTGTGTATGTGCGTGCGTGCATGTATACATGTATGTATGTTTGCAGATTGTGTATACATATAAACGTCAAATAGAAAAAGAAACACGCGTGCAGCAAAACTAAAATTACGACCATCCTTTTAGAATGTTACAGAAATAAGGAGGCCTGTGTCATTTAGAGAAAAACAGTGTTATTTACGGAAGCTAAAGACACTGATAGCTGGTGTTATTATTTCAAGTTGCCATAGAAACATCGCCAGGCCAGATATTCCATTCTGGGAACATACGACTATTAACGGTTTCACATAATTATACTCGGATAAGCTATAAAAGAGAGTTTTACGAACCTTCATGTGGCACCTGTATTCGCTCTTTGTGAGTTGGCTTTGTCATCTCCTCAGTTATTTAATCATAGCTGCTATTAGAAAGCAATCTTCCACCCACCCATGTTGATTTGTAACCGCTTCGTAATGGCCCGTATGCATGTTTTTTTTTTTTTTTTCTGTAAGATAAAACGGGGTAAATTATTATTCTTCGCATTCACAGGCTAGAAAGTCCTGCGGAAAATTTTGGTTGTTCGTCCATCTCTGGACTCTAGTTCTAGAACCTGAGTGTTGCATGATTGTTCGTTCCTTGCTGCTCAGGCAGATGCTCTACGACTTCAAAGGAAGAGTTAGTCGACTCTGACTGCATGCTTGTTGAAGCGGCTGTGTTAGTCGACTCTCACTGCATGCTTGTTGAAGCGGCTGTGGGCGTATTCTTGTTGTCCCCACAATGGGTCCCCGGAACCCACACGGCCATTTCGGCATTTGTACTTTCAGTTGTTTATTTACATATTTTTTTCAAAGCTGCCCTTGTAAAGATTCATCCAATCTGTAATTGTACTGCCGAAGTCTTTGTAACCGTAAAGTGACCTAAAAGCAGTAAAACTATACGGTTTAACTGAGTGTTGGGGATAGATTTCCATTGGATTGTCATTCGAAAGTCCTTAAGTGCCGATTAGTCTAAAATTACCTACATAATATAGGTCTCGCCCTATATACCCAACACGTCTGATGGTGTGGAAATGGGTCCTTTCTTTACTTTTATTGTGAAAGTGTGTGTGTGTGTGGTTGTGTGTGTGTGTTTGTGTGTGTGTGTTTGTGTGTGTGTGTGTGTGTTATTTTGTGTGTGTGTTTTGTGTGTGTGTGTGTGTGTGTGTGTGTGTGTGTGTGAAATGAATTTATCTTTATGTCTGTATCTCTTATCGGTGATTAGTTTAACCTGTGGTTTCCTTGTAGACTGAATTACTGTGTGACTAAAGTATGTTCCTCTGTGTGCTCACTAACAGGAAATGTGGCAAAAGTTCAGTTCTTTTTTTAGGCAACAGAAAAGAAATACAGAGTGGACATGCACAGCATGGCAAACATACAGCATGTTTGAAAAGTCCCTCGACACTTTGTGTGTAGAACAAATCTACCAAACGAAATATTCGACGTCATCAACAAATGTGTTCTACAGACAATTGTGAAGCAATATGCAGTAAGTAGCTGTCGTCTGCTGGAGTAATTCTGTGCACTCAAAACAAAATGGTGTCATTAACAGAAGAATTTGTGTGTGGGGGGATGGGTTGGGGTTAAACAAGTGTTTTGAAACGACTGGCGTAATGCTGACCACATTACCCACCTAGTGCCGATTAGTCTGTAAAAATATTGGTACTCTTCTCATTTACCCGATGCGCCTAACGGAGTAAAAAGTGATCTTTACTTCACCCCCCCCCTCCCCCATTTCGTATAGTGGCCTTGAAACCTTCCTCGTTGAGCTATACAGGCCATTAACACATTAGCTGGAAACTAGTAATTAACAATCCCGTCCATAAGATGGATAGCAGGTGTCCTCGTAATTTAGGGGGGGGGGGGGGGGAGAGAGAGAGATACCTAAAATAACAAGTCTTTTACGGTTGAATGGCTTTCTGCTGTTTTTTTTTTTTTTTTTTTTGTGAATCTGCTCCTGCTTTTTTTTTCCTCAAATGGCCTGAGTCCTTAGCACCGCCCTTTCTCACCATAATTCTGTAAGAACGCTAATTACCATGTACAGCCAATTCTCTTTGCAAGTATATGTTTCTTTTTTCATATTATTTTAAAAATAATATTACATTTATTTTGCAATTCAGCACAATATTATTATTGTTATTATTATTTTCATTATTATTATTATCATGATGATCATCATCACTACTATTATTGTTACTACCCTGGGAAGTAAAGGCGGCCGGCGTGATGTTGACCACATCACCCATCGAGTACCGATTGGTCTATAAAATCAAGTTCTAGCCCTATATGCCCAATACGACAGGAGCCGTGGACAAGTGTCCTTATTCATAATACAATAAAACTTCGTCACACAAATTCCAAGCCACCGAAAATTGGGTTCGTGTTAAACAAAATCCGACTGGTTGGGGTCTAATAACAACAATACATCACTGCATAGACCACAGTTGTGTTCATCTTAACCCATTGTTCTTCTTAGGCGAATTTGTGTCAACTAGATAATACTCTTATCAGTGCCAAACGTGGACCCTTACATCCTCCAATGAACGTAGAATTGTGACAATACAGATGAAATGCCTTAGAAGAGCTGCAGAAGTTTCAAGAAAAGGCAGAATACGAAATCATGAAATCAGACGAATGCTAGGAATAAAGCTAGTCTGACAGGTCATTAAAGAACAACAAATGAAGTGGTTTGCACACTTAACAAGAATGCCTTGGTACTATCTGCCACAGCGAGCCACACAAAAATGTTATAATGGGTATAAAGCGAGTGGAAGACCTCGGAAAATATGGAGTGATGGCATTAAGAACAGCCTTACAGAAATAAACAGCAGTCTTAATAGTGCTCTTAACAGAGCTCATCAACGAACATTACATCTCCCCTCGACACTTCGATGAGGTGCAAGGTGGAAAAGAAGAAGAAGAAAGAGAGATTACTGTATTACTCACTTAAACAAGGTTTAACCTTCTTGACCTCATTGATGATTTTGATAATATTGGTACTAGTATACTCTGAGAATCATCTTGGGAAGAAGGAAGTTAAAGGTTGACAATGGCCACTATAACCACATTCGACCTAGGAATGTTACCTCCCAACATGCCATGCTCCAAACACAGTGTTTGTGGCTGGACTATTTTCACCTGCAACTTTTCAAAAAACCAGGCCCTCGTTTCGTTTGGCCTTTTCTTTCTTCTTTCTTTTATTTTCTTCTTTTTCTTCTTCTTCTGCTCCTTCTTCTTCTCCTCCTCCTTCTGCTTCTCCTTCTTCTTCTTCTTCTTCTTCTTCTTCTTCTTCTTCTTCTTCTTCTTCTTCTTCTTCTTCTTCTTCTTCTTCTTCTTCTTCTTCTTCTTCTTCTTCTTCGTCTTTTTTTTTCTTCTTCTACTTCTTCTGCTTCTTCTTCTTCTTCTTCTTCTTCTTCTTCTTCTTCTTCTTCTTCTTCTTCTTCTTCTTCTTCTTCTTCTTCTTCTTCTACTACTACTACTACTACTACTTGTTCTCCTCCTTCTCCTTCTCCTTATACTTCTGTTTCTGCTTCTTCTTCTTCTTTTTTTCTTCTTTTTCTTCTTCTTCTCCTTCTTCTTCTTCTGCTGCTGCTGCTGCTACTGCTGCTGCTGCTGCTTCTGTTTTTTCTCCTTCGCGTTCACTGGCTGTAAACTTCAACTGAAGGCTCCCGATATTTATACACCTCCGGTCTTGTTTCAGAATCTGAGTGTTGCGTGCAGATCCGTTTCTACATATCTTACTTATTTGTTTGCAGACTGATGGTTGTTTGCCTGTCAGGCAGATGCTTTGAAGGCTGTCCTCCAATTAGCTGAATCCTAAGGAATGCATGATGAGAAGACAGTAGGTGTGTTCTTGTTTTCTATACAGTGGGGTATGGAAACCCACACGGGGATTTTTGTCTTTGTAATTCTTCTTCTCCTTCCTTCGCCCTTGAACAAATAGAGGTTTAAAATTGTGCTGATGTTTAAAGCTAGGTTGCGATATCTGCGCTTTTTAATCCAGCACATTCGTTTTGAGCAAATGTCTAATGTATTGTCTTTTACCTCATCCTTCTACCTCAGGGGTTTGTAGCTTATGCATTGCGAACACGCTTCGTAATTCCGAGGCCGCGGGTTTGATACCAGCAGCTGTCAGTTTGGTAGCCTAGCATTTCTTTCAACCATCGTATCACCATTATAATCATCATGTGTTGTGCCAGTAAAAGTAGGCTGTCTTGTTTCGCCATCTCACACGATCACCAGAATCACGGATCAGTTCAATGTCTTGTCTCGTTTCATCCGTCAAGCCACGCCATCCAGGTATTTATCTCATTGTTTCCTCTTGCTCTTTTTCCATCAATTTTGCCAGTTGTCACCAAATTCCAGCGACCATTCCTTCTTATAAATTGTCCAAAAGCAGTCCCTGTCCATGTGTAATTGTTCTAATACGTTTACAACTTTCAGGTCTACTTGTCAACTGCTTCCTTTGTTTTTCTATCCTTTTAATGGCAGACTACTTAATGTAAAATTATCTTGTGAAATTATAATTCTAGGATCGGTTCTGCACTAGTCTCTAAAGGATACGCAACAAATTAATTTTCTCTTCACAATGTGGCTGGTGAATTCCCAAACTTGAGCTAGAAGCCCCTAGGAAGCTTCACTAGGCCAGTGTCAGGTTACGCCCCTGACAGTCAGACTGAATCAAGGAAATTCCGAAGCGTAAATTAGGGATACTTAACCTGACAGAAGTATTTCTTTTTCCCTACTACATATGCGTCTGTCAAGCACGTGTCGGTGTCTCTGATATGAGCATGCATACGCACATGCACACGCACATGCACGCACACACACCTGATAGTAAAAAAAAAGCTCCCTTTTCCACGCCTTTAGGCGTATAGGGAATTTAGGGCTAGACCTATATTTGTACAGACAAATCAGCACAAGATGGGTGATGTTGTCAGCATCACCCCAGCCGCCTTTACTTCCCGGGACTGCACCCGGTACCCACTCAAGGCTGGGTCGACCTGGGAGACACACTTGATGCTTTGCCTTTTTTCCTAATCCTCTCATCCTCCAATCAAAACCACCACTACCACACATAAACTCTTTTAAAAAAATCCCCAAAAGATAAAGTGGCTCTAACTTTCCCCTCTAGCGCTTCTGAAATTATTCCAGACACATGCAAGCAGAAGGGTACCCTCCGAGACATCATCACACAGGTTTTATTCATATCATTCAGATTTTGTTGTTTCTGGCTTGCCATCTTTTTACAAAGACGCATTTATTATGTTTGAACATACGCTGCTTTCTGTCCATCTGCTCACTCAGCCTTTGAAAGGTGTTCGATCGAGGAAGCAGGCTACAGTAACACGTTGCTGCGATCGATGCGGGCCCAGTTTTCACGTTGAAGAATGTTTAACTTTTTGGCGGTAGCTTTCTACATCGTCCGTGTGGGTGTATGGAAACTCCGAAAATCGGACAATGGATAATGATCTGTTTGCTGTGTTGGGTAAAGGTTTGAGCTAGACTGAAAGATAAATATATTTGCATTTCATTATGTACGAAGTAAGTAGCTAGACGTTAGTTTTTACATGATTAAAATATTTTCGAATTTCGTTGAATCTTCGTCGTTAAACCGTTAACTTTGAACGATTCTAAGCGTTGTCATGATGACTCTTTGTATCCCAAGGAATGGTTTGCTAGCACTGTCGAGCTTAAGAAGTTCCTGTCGAAATGAATTGACTGCAGTAAAGCTACGAATGTATAACATTAAACTGTTTTTAAAAATAATTTAAAACACAACTGCAATGTATGTTTTACAGATAGCAATACAATAAATATAAAAAGGACGTTGTGGCGACAGCCTTCATTAGTGAAACAACAATTTATTTTTTATTTTTTATCCAGAAACCATGAGTTGTTAACCCTTAGGCTCGGTAATATGGATATCGCAACCCTTCGGCCTTGATTTCATGATAAATACCGTAAACTCTGGGATAAATTTGGCTTTTCTGCCAACCCCCCAGGCGTGAACCTGGACCATAAGGAGTTCGTCACCCAGTCACCGCACAGTACGGTTTTGCCAATACGCTAGTCAGCCGGGGAAACAAAAATTATGAATAGGCCTACAACTTAATACAAAAAGGAAACGACACAAAAATAAACAGCGATACAGTAGCCATTGCCTTTTTTAAAATATTGTTTTGTTTCTGGTTTGCTGATGAAAGCTCATGACGGCAACATCTATTGTTTGTTGAACTGTTTTTCTATAAGGTCTGCGCATCTATAAGGTATACTTTGTGATTTTATGATTTTGTTGTTGTTGGAACTCCGGAATTCCGCTACGCAGATGACACAGTCCTCCTTTCGAACAGTGTAAAGGGAATATAATATTTACTATTGGCTGTCCAAAAGCACAGTGAAGATCAAAATTTGTTCTTGAATTTAAAGAAAACGAAAATAATGTCCACAGGTAAAACTGGCTGTCACCCAAAAATAACAATAAATAATGAAGAAATTGAAAATGTCTCACAAACTTTGAATATCTAGGCTCTATAATAAACAACAATGGAGACTGTTCGACAGAAATTAAAAAGAGGATGACCATAGCAATGCAGAGATTGAACAGCCTTAAAAGTCTATGGTTAAGCACCAGCAAGGAGATAAAAATTAGAATTTTGAGAGCATGCATCTTCCCTGTGGCTACATACTGATGTGAGTCGTGGACTATTTCTCAGTCCTTAAGAAAGAGAATAGGGGCTTTAGAGCTGAAATGCTATAGAAAGATTCTCAGAATATCTTGGACAAAGAAGATGAGAAATATTGACATCTTAAAAGATCTGAACATCAAGGAAGATTGGCTAATAAACAGCATCCTTTCCCTAAAGCTGAAATATTTTGCCACGCCAGATTGGAAAAAGTTATAGCAGAAGGCATAGTACCAGGAAGGAGGGGCAGAAGCCGACCAACACGAAGATGGACACAGGATATAAGTGACTCCTTGAGTGTGCTAGTGCATGAGGCAGGAAACCTGGCCAGAGACCGAGTTTCTTTCAGGCAGACTGTGATGGAAGTGACGTTCTGCAAAGGACCTGCTACATGATGATGATGATGTTGTTCTCATTAGGAAGCTTATAAGACACCTGGGCGCCGGCCGGTCATCATGAAATTGATCTCTAATCTGACGTGAACTTTAAATTTGACCTGGGCTTCGATATCAACACAGTACCAGAAAATGTCATGGTGGTTGGGGTGGGGGGGGGGGGGGGTAAAGACAATCAATCTGTTACTGACCACACTACCCACTGAGTTCAGAATGGAACGATCCGAACACTTCTGGTTGTGTTCGCTCTTCCCTGAAGTTCATATTACATTACAATGTGGGGGAGGGGGGGGAAAGGGAGGCGGGGTTGATAGAATATATACAATGCACTTTTAAAACTGCCCCTGAATGGGGAATGACTTTTCCTTCTTTTTGTGAAACTTTGATAAGAGAAGATAAATTTGACGTCAGCTAGCTCCATTCTGAAAGACACATGCGGGAATTTCAGCAACCGAAAATTAACTTCTGTCATTGCATATGTGAACACATTGTTCCGATTGCGAACAAGGAAGAAAACGATGACACTCCGGATGAAGGAGAATTGTTTACAAATTATGGCTGATATGACGCACGCTAGAAATTTATCTAGTCGTTGGGTAGGATCCCTAACACTCTTAGATTAGGACCAAAAAGAGAGAGAGAGAGAGAGAGAGAGAGAGAGAGAGAGAGAGAGAGAGAGAGAGAGAGAGAGAGAGAGAGAGAGAGAAGCGAAAATAGAGCAATTTAAATATACTTGGGTTATAGGCAAGAAGATAGGCTGGCCGACTGGTTAGACACGATGCTGTCATGCGGGAAACTCGGGTTCAAAGCCTCGTGATTGTGATGGAAATTTTCAGTCCAAGGCAAAATCCAACCTCCTTACCTGCATAGTATGTAGTGACAGAACTACCAGGACGGCCCTCAATTTGCTGGCCTAATCTAAGGCTCCATAAAAAGTGGTGATTACAGGCAGTCAGGGAGCTGACCTGGTGTAGCGGCTATATGCTCGCCTGCTGATTAAAACGTTTAGGTTCTGACAACGCTGCACTTTTCTCAAAAATGACTTCGACTCTCAGGTAAACCCAGCCCTTAATGGATATCAGGTAAAGTTCTGGGAGGTAAAGGCAGATTGGTCTATAGCAGAGCTATTCAACTGGCGTCTGTGTGCTAGACGAGGCAGGCGGAGACCTAGCAAGTAGCCCGTCGATCATTACAAGTTGTCCCCCGTGTGGGTTCTGGGGCTGCATTATGGGGGAAAACAAGAATAGACCCACTGCCTCCCCAAAAGCATGTCGTAAGATTTGACTAATTGGTGAGCTTCCTTTGAAGTCGGAGTGCATCTGCCGGAGAGGCAAGGAACCAACAGTCTGTATTCAAGAGAATGAGATCTGTAAAACTGATGCACACGCAACACTCAGGTTCTGGAGCAGGACTGCAGTTCACTAGTGGACGAGCAACCAGAACTTTCCGCCAGAGTGTACAACTGGTGAAGGCGAAGAAGAAAGAAGATTACAAGCTGTATAAATGATCTTTCAGGGCTGGAACTTAGGCCTCTAACTCTTGAGGATCCCATTTTCGAGATGCTGGTCTCTGGGTACACTTAGTTAAATAGCTCTGGGCTATAGAATATAGATCTAGCCCTATATGCCCAATAAGCCTAAAGGCATGGAATAGAGTGGTTTACTTACTTTTTCCAGGTAGCAAAGGCTGTTTTTTTTTTTTAATTGGCAATAGTAGCTAACATGGAGCTCTAATGGTGAATCTTGTTGGCCAGGGGTTTAGTTTTGAACTCTGTCCTTTGGTTATTGCCCTCCCCTCCCCACCCCCCACTTCCACCCCTATTCTATGTTGTCGTATACCTCAGGTACAGTATTCATCTTTACCTGTTCTTGGATCTTGAAGCGTTGTGATAAAAACACTTTGTTAGAGCTAAATTCTGACAAAATAATGCGGATAAAGGCACGAATTGATTCATGCTGTGTAAACACATGTCCGTCCGTGATATTCAACAAAACACATAATTATGTAAAAATAATCAGCGTAAGTGCACGTGTATGTGTGTATGTGTGTGTGTACGTGTGTGAAATCTACAGAGTATTTGTCCTCTGAAAATTTTCTAACATTTTTATCTTTTTCTTCTCCTAGGATCTACATCTGCTGTTGCCCAGGGAATAAATAACAGGACGGCTTATGAAACATAGGCACAGGAAGGCATAATCAGTTGGCCTGGGGTAATCTCATTGCCATGTGCAATCATGGATAGGGCCGTTTTAATTTGAACTTGCATGGAAGTGTATCCGGTTATTCTATTTGTCGTGAATGTTGCTGAAAACAAATCTGACTTCAGACACTGGATTATTGCCGAGTCTTTCAAGAAAGGAAAAACCGGATCGAAGGGGCTAAATGCAGGGAAATATATCCAGAATATAAAAGGTAAACATATGACGAAGGTACTGAATATAGAACAATTTTTCAGAAAATAATTAGTACAGTCGTTCAAGGACATGAATACAAGAGACAATTTCTAGAAGAGAAGAAGTACATACAACGCATTCATAACTAGAATACACCAGATTTAAAGATACATAGGATTTGAAATGGCCTAAGCATATAGAATTCTCCAAGTAAGATAGGGCATCTACATAGGATTTGACGGTACTAAGGAGTTCTTTTTTAAACGCACAATGCACAGGTCTTAAGGAACCTGCACCCAGGAACACACACAGAATCGACAAGTCTTGAAGCACGTCAGTCATCACGGAACTTTCTGAAAAGGATCTAATGGACTGGTCTTTTCAGGTTGTCTTGTTTTTTCAGCTTTCACACTATAACAGACTGAACCATCCCCTTTTGTTGTGAGAGTAGATTGACACTAATGGAGTAAAGAAACGATACAAGGGTGCAGTAATATCAGGAGAAATACTAAATAACAGAAAAATGGAAAGTGAAACGAACCTCAAATGGTGTATCTGAACTAGAGCTGCTACTACTGTCTCACTGAAGTGTTAAGTGTTCTTCTGCAAGAAAGTGTTCTTCTGCAAGAAAGTGTTCTTCTGCAAGAAAGTGCTGCATCTTGTTGACTTGTGCAAATTGTAATATTGATGTCGCTATCTGTTGAATATACTCTGTACGGACACAATCTATGCAGACTTTACACACATTATAGTGAGATAAGCGAACTGTTGCCACGAGCAATTGGTCAAAAGGGAACGAATTAGAAATCAACAAACAAATTAGACAACAAAAACATGCAGTGAATTGATATCACCCGAGTTAATTCTATCACTTGACTTGAGGCTCTGATTTTCTAGAGTGAATTTATAAGTTGGATGTTCAACGAACTTTCTAGGAATGTATGTCATTTTCATTGCTTGATGTAACATGTGAGTGAAGTGAACCTACACTACGTACATTTAGTGCGTCTGTCATTTGTATATGATACATTTGGGACCCTAACATATGCCAGATCTACTGTATGCCATTTTAGTAAAAACAGTAATTAGAAATTAATCGTGGATCCTGGTGATGTGTGAAAACAACAGATATTATTTTGGTTATGAGGTAACCTCTGTATAAAAGGATTCAGATATAAACAGCACTTCTAGATATATTACACTCATGGGTAAAACATCATACATTTATGTCTATTCTTGATACTGTACATCACCAAGTCGAAAGCACTTCTCTTCTGTTGGGGACACTGTGTCTCAACCAGGTGAACATCAAGACGCTTCTGTTGTGCACTGTGTGTCATAACCAGGTGAACATCAAGACGCTTCTGTTGTGCACAGTGTGTCTCAACCAGGTGAACATCAAGACGCTTCTAGTGTGTCATAACCAGGTGAACATAGACGCTTCTGTTGTGCCACAGTGTGTCATAACCAGCTGAACATCAAGACGCTTCTGTTGTGCACTGTGTCATACCAGTGAACATCAAGACGCTTCTGTTGTGCACATGGTGTGTCTCAACAGGTGAACATCAAGAGACGCTTCTGTTGTGCACAGTGTGTCATAAAGTCGAATCAACGCTTCTGTTGTGCACTGTGTCATTCTGAACATCAAGACGCGTCTGTTGTGCACTGTGTGTCTCAACCAGGTGAACATCAAGACGCTTCTGTTGTGCACAGTGTCATAACCAGGTGAACATCGAGACGCTTCTGTTGTGCACAGTGTGTCTCAACCAGGTGAACATCAAGACGCTTCTGTTGTACACAGTGTGTCATAACCAGGTGAACATCAAGACGCTTCTGTTGTGCACAGTGTGTCTCAACCAGGTGAACATCAGATGTACACAGTGTGTCTCAACATCAAGACGCTTCTGTTGTACACAGTGTGTCTCAACCAGGTGAACATCAAGACGCTTCTGTTGTGCACAGTGTGTCATAACCAGGTGAACATCAAGACGCTTCTGTTGTACACAGTGTGTCATAACCAGGTGAACATCAAGACGCTTCTGTTGTGCACTGTGTCATAACCAGGTGAACATCAAGATGCTTCTGTTGTGCACTGTGTGTCTCAACCAGGTGAACATCAAGACGCTTCTGTTGTGCACTGTGTCATAACCAGGTGAACATCAAGACGCTTCTGTTGGGCACTGTGTCTCAACCAGGTGAACATCAAGACGCTTCTGTTGTGCACTGTGTTCTCAACCAGGTAAACATCAAGACGCTTCTATTGTGCACACAGAATATCATTAAGGTGAACACGTGAGTATATTAAGTATGGATTCCACGTGTTCTTAAGAGGAATTTCACATCCCATCGTGGATTGTGGATGAGAACTATATGGCAGCAGAGGAAATTTGTTCACAACACAGTGTGTGTATGAGGTAAATATATTGTAAATCGACTGTGGATGCGCTCATCCTGTGTGTAAGCGGTGGAAAAATTGAGTAATTAATAAAAGTCATGTAATGTTTTCAACAGTAAACAATCTGCAAACAGTTTTGCCGGAAATTTAACTTACTGATACTGTAACTGTTTGGCATCCACATGTGAAGCTCATCTTTGTAAAACGCACCGAACTTAAGTCAAAGACTAGAATGAGCATATGAATATGATTTGTGTGAACACATGAAACAAGCCCATATGAGCCAAGTACTGATACCGTCTAGTATGAATGTCTAAAATCTTATATGTAAACGAGTGACACATTTTACATAAAGAATTGTTGAATACTATGTGATCAGACGAAAACACATGTGCGCCAAATACTGATAACATGTGACGGGTGAATGTTAAGTCAACAAATTCAAATAAACATATTAAAAAAACATTTGTTTAGCATGCGAATGTATGCGGTGATAATAACGCAAGTGTATCATTTATTAACAATTCAAGAAAGCAAATAAATAAAGCCATCGTATACGCAAATTACAAGTGGATTTTGTATGTGGACATCACAAAAACACTGACTATAAATAATTACGTACTGATTGGAAAACTGACGAATCCAAAAATAATTATAAAGGCACTGGAATATATTCCATTATCTCCCTGTCACCTTCCTGTGTATACAACATTACGGGTTTCAGTGCGCAAGGATTCTATTGTGTGTAATCCAACCACACATGCTATAAACAGTTGGTTGTGGATAGTTGTGGATACAATGCCCACATAGGCTAAGCAAACTGCGCTATGGATACTCTCTGTTGGATGTGGAGCCTTCTTTTGCTTCTTCTGGTCGTGTCTTCTGGAGACACTAACAAGGAGAAGCCTGACCCGGCTGCCAAGCAGCTGTTCTACGACCTCATGAAGGGTGGTGGATACAACGCATTGATCAGACCTTCAGCTGGAAAAGGCCCCAATGAGAAGTTGACTGTAAAGCTTGGATTGCGTCTGTCACAAGTCTTGTCAGTGGTGAGTAAGTGTGTGTTCGTAATCTAATATTTTCACACTTCCAGCATTGCGACCACGATACTTACTTTAGTCTTGTTATTTCCTTTTGTCAGTCCTTATTTTGTCATAGGTCAATATGTAACCCTGATATTTAGTAGAAGTAGCTGAGCAACCAGAACTTTCCGCTGGAGTTTAGAGCTGGTGAACGTAAAAAAGAAGAAGAAGAAAAAGACGAAGAAGAAGAAGGAGAAGAAGAAGAAGAAGAAGAAGAAGAAGAAGAAGAAGAAGAAGAAGAAGAAGAAGAAGAAGAAGAAGAAGAAGAAGAAGAAGAAGAAGAAGAAGAAGAAGAAGAAGAAGAAGAAGAAGAAGAAGAAGAAGAAGAAGAAGAAGAAGAAGAAGAAAAGAAGAAGAAGAGAGAAGAAGAAGAAGAAGAGAAGAGGAAGAAGAAGAAGAAGAAGAAGAAGAAGAAGAAGAAGAAGAAGAAGAAGAAGAAGAAGAAGAAGAAAGAAGAAGAAGAAGAAGAAGAAGAAGAAGAAGAAGAAGAAGAAGAAGAAGAAGAAGAAGAAGCCGAAGAAGAAGAAGAAGAAAGAAGAAGAAGAAGAAGGAAGAAGAAGAAGAGAAGAAGAAGAAGAAGAAGAAGAAGAAGAAGAAGAAGAAGAAGAAGAGAAGAAGAAGAAGAAGAAGAAGAAGAAGAAGAGAAGAAGAAGAAAAGAAGAAGAAGAAAGAAGAAGAAGAAGAAGAAGAAGAAGAAGAAGAAGAAAAGAAGAAGAAGAAGAAAGAAGAAGAAGAAGAAGAAGAAGAAGAAGAAGAAGAAGAAGAAGAAGAAGAAGAAGAAGAAGAAGAAGAAGAAGAAGAAGCAGCAGCAGCAGCAGCAGCAGCAGATGTTATTTTTCAATACAAAATATTCTCTTTCTAAAGTTGTTCATTAGCATATAATTTTGATTGTTGCTGTTGTCAGTCAACACCTAACATTAGACTCTCTTGTTGCCTGTCAGCATTTAAAATTGCCATGTTAGTGTTATTCGTCAGAATTTGTGTTGCCTATTAACATTTAACATTAGATGTCCTACAACATGTATCACTGCCTTTTTGTAACATGTAACACTGGCTTCTGGTGACATGTAACACTGGCTTTTGGTGACATGTAACGCTGGCTTTGGGTGACATAACACTGGCTTTAGGTGACATGTAACACTGGCTTTTGGTGACATGTAACACTGGCTTTTAGGGACATGTAACACTGGCTCTTCGTGACTTGTAACACTGGCTTTTGGTGACATGTAACACTGGCTTTTGGTGATATGTACACTAGCTCTTGGTGACATGTAACACTGGCTTTTGGTGATATGTAACACTGGCTTTTGGTGATATGTACACTAGCTCTTGGTGACATGTAACACTGGCTTTTGGTAACATGTAACACTAGCTTTTGACGATATGTAACACTGGCTTTTGATGATATGTAACACTGGCTTTTGGTGACATGTAACACTGGCTTTAGGTGACATGTAACACTGGCTTTTGGTGACATGTAACACTGGCTTTTAGGGACATGTAACACTGGCTCTTCGTGACATGTAACACTGGCTTTTGGTGACATGTAACACTGGCTTTTGGTGATATGTACACTAGCTCTTGGTGACATGTAACACTGGCTATTGGGGACATTTAACACTGGCTCTTAGTGACATGTAACACTGGCTTTAAGTGACATGTAACACTGGCTTTTGGTAACATGTAACACTGGCTTTTGATGACATGTAACACTGGCTTTTGGTGACATGTAACACTGGCTTTTGGTGAAATGTAACACTGACTTTTGGTGAAATGTAACACTGGCTTTTGGTGACATGTAACACTGCCTCTTGGTGACATGTAACATTGGCTTTTGGTGACATGTAACACTGACTTTTGGTGACAAGTAACACTGGCTTTTAGTGACATGTAACACTGGCTTTAGGTGACATGTAACACTGGCTTTAGGTGACATGTAACACTGGCTTTAGGTGACATTAAACACTGGCTTTAGGTGACATGTAACACTGGCTTTTGGTGACATGTAACACTGGCTTTTAGTGACATCTAACATTGACTTTTGGTGACATGTAACACTGGCATTTGATGACATGTAACAGTGGCTTTTGGTGACATGTAACACTGGCTTTTGGTGACATGTAACACTGGCTTTTGGTGACATGTAACACTGGCTTTTAGTGTCATGTAACACTGGCTTTTTCGTGTTGTCTGTAAACATATAACAATAAATCGGAACGCTGTTCAAAGCGTAACATTGATTTTTGCTTCTGTCAAGCAATATTCTGATAGTGACTTTTGTGTGTTGTCCATGAACATGTAAACCTGATTTCACAATGTCCGTCAACATGTAACATTGACTTTCAATGCTCTAAAACAGCATATAACGTGGACTGCTGCTGTTGTTCACCAACATGTATTATTATAACCGCATACACTATAATTTTCCTTCAAGTCTATCTGTCAATGTCGGCTCTGTGGCTAAGTCGATGCGAACGCTTCGTAATGCCGGGATGCCGGGTTCGATCCCAGCTGCGGGCCATGCGCCTTGCGTTGGTTTAGACAGTGGTATCAAGAAAGCCGACCGCCCAGGAAGCAGTGGCAAACTACTGGGTGGAAATTAGCCCCAAAAAAAACATACAACAACCAGGGGCTGTTGGGGTTCGTTCTGCAACGTCCTGTAAAGAATACGTAACTAACTTATCTGTCAATCGGTTAATTCCTTTTTCAGTTCCAGTGGGACGTTCCTATATTTGCTTTCTTGGTTCCTCAGGGTGTGTCTAATATAGCCCCTCATTTGTTTTCATTTTAATTGTTGTTGCCAGTGTTTGTCCACACATTACTTTTTTTTAAAATCATAACAAATTTCAAATTCATCCCATTTTATGTTCAGAACTGTCCTCGGATATTTGTTTCTAAATCCATTTACCATTTGATCCATGTTTCCAACTTTCACAGGCATATCCTAAATTTGAAATAACATTAGAATTGACAATCCCTAACTTGGTTTTAAAAGTATAAAATTTAGAGTTCCATGTCAAGGTTTAAAAGTATAAAAATGACAGTTTTATGTCAGTGTTTAAAGAGTATGAAAATAAGAGTTCCATGTCAAGGTTTTAAAAGTATACAATTTAGAGTTCAATGTCAGGGTTTCAAAAGTAGAAAATTTTGAGTTCCATGTCACTATTTTAAAAGTACAAAATGTAGAGTTTCACGTCAAGTATTTAAAAGAACAAAATCAAAGATCCGTGTCAGTTTTTTAAAAATGTATAAAATTTAGAGTTCCGTGTCAGTGTTTTAAAAAGTATAAAATTTAGAGATCTATGTCAAGGTTTTACAAGTATAAAATTTAGAGTTCCAAATCAAGGTTTTAAAAGTGTAAAATTTAGAGTTCCAAATCAAGGTTTTAAAAGTGTAAAATTCAGAGTTCTATGTCAGTGTTTTAAAATTAGGGATTTTAGAGTTCCACGTCAATGTTTTAAAAGTTTAAAATTTAGAGTTGTATGAAAGTTTTTTAAAAGTATATAATTTAAGTTCCACGTCATGGTTTTAAAAGTATAAAAGTTAGAGTTGCGTGTCAGTGTTTAAAAAGTATAAAATGTATAATTCCACGTCAAGGTTTCAAAAGTATAAAATTTAGAGTTCCATGTCAGTGTTTTTAAAGTATAAAATTTAGAGTTCCATGTTAGTGTTTTAAAAGTATGCAATTTAGATAGTTCCACATCATGGTTTGAAAAGTAACAAAATTTAGAGTTCTATGTCAGTGTTTTAAAAGTATGCAATTTAGAGTTCCACGTCAAGGTTTGAAAAGTAAAAAAAATTTTTAGTGTTCTGTGTCATTGTTTTAAAAGTATGCAATTTAGAGTTCCACGTCAAGGTTTTAAAAGTATAAAATTTAGAGTTCCATGTCAGTGTTTTAAAAGCTGATGATAATGCCTTTCCAGTGCATGTCTTAATGTCTTTCTCTATGTTTCCTTGACCATCAAAACGTTTTACCTAAATAGGTAAACCGATATATTTCTTTGATTCCGTTTGTCTCTATTGTTACATATGCTTGATGTGTTGTTGGTGTCTTCAGTATATTTGTTCATTTCCTAACGTCTCTGTGTTATTCCTTCTTTTATCTGTTCAAAAGTACCTAATATGTTTCCCACTTTAATTGCTGCTACTTGGTTCCAGTAAATGTTCTTAATTATTCTGAGATCTTTCCCCATTCTACATTGATGTCCTTCAACATTTCTATCATCTCCTCATGTTTAATTTTGTCAAATGCTTTTTTATAATTTATAAAGCACAAATATAAGTCCCTTTGTATGTTCACTGATTTTTCTATCGTGTTCATTATATGTATATTGCATTACTTGTATATTCACCTTCCATAAATCCGTACTGCTCTTCACTCATTTCCATTCTTATTTTTCTTCTTGTTCTTCTCATTATAATTCTAAGTAGTCATTTAGTGACATGATTTATTAGGTTTACTGTACGAAACTCTTAACATTCAAGAAATCACTGTATTACTTAGCAGAACAAAATCCTCTGCAAAATCGAGATCTTCCAATTGTGTGTTCTCCGCCCTGTCTCCACCTATAATCCCAATACAATATTTGTGTTCTTCGCTATGTCTCCACCTATGTTCCCAGTACAATATTTGTGTTCTCCACCCTGTCTCCACCTACGTTCCCAGTACAATATTTGTGTTCCCCACCCTGTCTCCACCTATGTTCACAGTACAATATTTGTGGTCTTCGCTATGTCTCCACCTATGTTCCCAGTACAACATTTGTGTTCTCCATCAGGTCTCCACCTATGTTCCCAGTACAATATTTGTGTTCCCCACCCTGTCTCCACCTATGTTCCCAGTACAATATTTGTGTTCTCCATCCTGTCTCCACCTATGTTCCCAGTACAATATTTGTGTTCCCCACCCTGTCTCCACCTATGTTCCCAGTACAATATTTGTGTTCTCCATCCTGTCTCCACCTATGTTCCCAGTACAATATTTGTGTTCTCCATCCTGTCTCCACCTACGTTCCCAGTACAATATTTGTGTTCTCCGCCCTGTCTCCACCTATGTTACCAGTACAATATTTGTGTTCCCCACCCAGTCTCCACCTATGTTCCCAGTATAACATTTGTGTTCTCCACCCTGTCTCCACCTATGTTCCCAGTACAACATTTGTGTTCTCCGCCTTGTCTACACCTATGTTCCCAGTACTATATTTGTGTTCCCCACCCTGTCTCCACCTATGTTCCCAGTACAATATTTGTGTTCTCCACTCTGTCTCCACCTATGTTCCCAGTACAATATTTGTGTTCCCCACCCTGTCTCCACCTATGTTCCCAGTACAATATTTGTGTTCCCCACCCTGTCTCCACCTATGTTCCCAGTACAATATTTGTGGTCTTCGCTATGTCTCCACCTTTGTTCACAGTACAATATTTGTGTTCTCCACCCTGTCTCCACCTATGTTCCCAGTACAATATTTGTGTTCCCACCCTGTCTCCACCTATGTTCCCAGTACAATATTTGTGTTCTCCACCCTGTCTCCACCTACGTTCCCAGTACAATATTTGTGTTCCCCACCCTGTCTCTACCTATGTTCCCAGTACAATATTTGTGGTCTTCGCTATGTCTCCACCTATGTTCCCAGTACAATATTTGTGTTCTCCGCCTGTCTCCACCTATGTTCCCAGTACAATATTTGTGTTCTCCGCCCTGTCTCCACCTATGTTCCCAGTACAATATTTGTGTTCTCCACCCTGTCTCCACCTATGTTCCCAGTACAATATTTGTGTTCCCCACCCGGTCTCCACCTATGTTCCCAGTAAAATATTTGTTTTCTCCACCCTGTCTCCACCTACGTTCCCAGTACAATATTTGTGTTCCCCACCCTGTCTCTACCTATGTTCCCAGTACAATATTTGTGGTCTTCGCTATGTCTCCACCTATGTTCCCAGTACAATATTTGTGTTCTCCGCCCTGTCTCCACCTATGTTCCCAGTACAATATTTGTGTTCTCCACCCTGTCTCCACCTATGTTCCCAGTACAATATTTGTGGTCTTCGCTATGTCTCCACCTATGTTCCCAGTACAATATTTGTGTTCTCCTCCCTGTCTCCACCTATGTTCCCAGTACAATATTTGTGTTCCCCACCCTGTCTCCACCTATGTTCCCAGTACAATATTTGTGTTCTCCACCCTGTCTCCACCTACGTTCCCAGTAAAATATTTGTGTTCCCCACCCTGTCTCTACCTATGTTCCCAGTACAATATTTGTGGTCTTCGCCATGTCTCCACCTATGTTCCCAGTACAATATTTGTGTTCTCCGCCCTGTCTCCACCTACGTTCCCAGTACAATATTTGTGTTCTCCGCCCTGTCTCCACCTATGTTCCCAGTACAATATTTGTGTTCTCCACCCTGTCTCCACCTATGTTCCCAGTACAATATTTGTGTTCCCCACCCTGTCTCCACCTATGTTCCCAGTACAATATTTGTGTTCTCCGCCCTGTCTCCACCTATGTTCCCAGTACAATATTTGTGTTCTCCACCCTGTCTCCACCTATGTTCCCAGTACAATATTTGTGTTCCCCACCCTGTCACCACCTATGTTCCCAGTACAATATTTGTGTTCTCCACCCTGTCTCCACCTACGTTCCCAGTACAATATTTGTGTTCCCCACCCTGTCTCTACCTATGTTCCCAGTACAATATTTGTGGTCTTCGCTATGTCTCCACCTATGTTCCCAGTACAATATTTGTGTTCTCCGCCCTGTCTCCACCTATGTTCCCAGTACAATATTTGTGTTCTCCACCCTGTCTCCACCTATGCTCCCAGTACAATATTTGTGGTCTTCGCTGTGTCTCCACCTATGTTCACAGTACAATATTTGTGTTCCCCAACCTGTCTCCACCTATGTTCCCAGTACAATATTTGTGTTCTCCATCCTGTCTCCACCTATGTTCCCAGTACAATATTTGTGTTCTCCGCCCTGTCTCCACCTATGTTCCCAGTACAATATTTGTGTTCTCCGCCCTGTCTCCACCTATGTTCCCAGTACAATATTTGTGTTCTCCATCCTGTCTCCACCTATGTTCCCAGTACAATATTTGTGTTCTCCATCCTGTCTCCACCTATGTTCCCAGTACAATATTTGTGTTCTCCGCCCTGTCTCCACCTATGTTCCCAGTACAATATTTGTGTTCCCCACCCTGTCTCCACCTATGTTCCCAGTACAATATTTGTGTTCTCCGCCCTGTCTCCACCTATGTTCCCAGTACACAAATTGTGTTCTCCATCATCCAAGCAATGGTCATGCCAATTAAAAAGCAAAACAAAATGCATATCTGCTCTCTTCCGGTTTTAACTGCAACCAATTATTTAAACCATAATTTACTCGCACTGCACACTCGGAACCTTCATACATTGCTCCAAATAAATAAATCAAAATTAAATGGTTTGCCATATAATTCAAACATCCCTTCCCCCTCACCCAGGATGTCAAGCGTAAACTATGAAAAGCCTTCTTAAAATTAATGCAGTTTAAATTAAACTGTTGTTACCCCCATCCCCTCCCCAAACCCCTAACAAATTCGTCTAAACTCTGTTTTAGAGTTCCATCTATTAGATCACAACAGCTTCATACGAGTTGAAAACCTACTTGTTCCATTCTGAAGATATAGTTCACTACCTCTTCAGTTCTATTAAGAATTATTTTACAAAACCTGTAGTACATTTCTGATAACAGAGTAACTTATCTCCAGTTGAAACCGTAAGTGAAATTACTTTTCCTAGAAATATTACAATTATTCCTTTCTTTCACTGATTTGGGATTTTTCCTATGTCCATATTTTATTAAACAAATCTTTTACTCCATTTATGGTGACATCATCTGCCGAATTCATAACTATCCACAACCAACAATTTTATCTTATATACACTGTCATAAGAAGAATTTCGGCCAATTTGATTAGGGTATCTTTGATCTACCTCGAAAGATGAACCTCAAATATTGTCACTGTCAGGACAGTTCGTTTTTCTAGTTAGTTTGACTCAAAATGTTAGCAGTACTTTCGCCGGAAAGCAAAAATCAATCGATGTCTAGTTTAATCATGACAGCAAAATTAGCGGTATTCACTCGTGTAGCGACGCTAATATAATAGAGGGGGGGAAATCGGGAACGCTTCTTGTAGAAAGAAAATTCGTCCAGAAAACAGATGAACCGGATATGAACAATTGGCTGCTTCGAGATAGCAAATGAGTTAGAGACGAGAAGATTAATTGAGTGAAGAAAACGTGGATGGGTTTCTTACCGAGTTGTGTTAATATTTTTTGTGTTTTTTTTTTTTTTTTCCAAGCTTTGATTTGAAACGACTGATTAAAGTTAATTCAGTAATATTATTAAGGGAAACTATAAGTAGTCCATTCTTATTCTCACCGTCTTATTCTTGATCTCACATTGCTTTTGGTCTGTGTCACCTTACCAGTGCCTGATTTCATGTTCTTATTCTATCCTTCTTCAATGTTGAATTTTTTTAACAAATGGAAACGGGCATAAAGAATACATGGAAAGATATAAAACCGAACGAAAATATATTAGCAAGCTTCAGAATATAACAAATACAAACAAAACGTGAACGTTGCGGCTATGGAGCCTTCATCAGCACATTCAAATCAAACAATACTACACAGATAAAAAAAAATCACTTAGCTGGTATCTCGAAGCAGCCGGGTCGGTGGTTTCTCAGCAGAATGCCTACACGTATCGGCTGTGGGAATACATACCACCTAAAGAATGCATGATAGTGGTGGTGGGGGCCGGGGGGGGGGGCACTTCTCGTAAATGTATCTTATGGACTTAACACACGCATAAGTTATTTAATTTGTGGTGGTTGGGTGGTTGGGGAAGGGGGTTGTCCGGTTTCGCCGTCCCTGCGTTGTTGTTGTTGTTGTTCTTCTTATTATTATTATTTTCCATCTTCGTCTTCACTTTTTCTTCACGTCTTCTTCATTTTATTCTTCTTCTGTCCCCCTCCTCGAAACTGTAATTTCCCACTCAACAAATGCAGACACCTCCTAACCCTGTTATGTTTGTACACATGTCACCTATAGCTCTAGCACAGTGATATAGAATCTATAGAGATATGAGGTAATTTGTACAACGCTGACGGATATGCCTTGGCTTATTTTGACAAGGTTAAGAATTGGCGCCCTTGTCCGTCTAGTTTTCCACCTCTGCCTTTCACACATCATCGTGAAGTGTATGTATGTTTTTGCCGTAACAAAGACGAAATGTATGTGAAAGGTTAGCTGGAGTATTAAGTTTCAACTAGACCGGTAAAATGATTAGTACCTATGGACGCATAAGACTAGAATAGATGACGAATTGACAGATTAAGTGAGGCAAATCCATAATACAGGGTTATTCAAAATGATGGATGCACTTTCACTCATATAGGTTAGTTGCGTATCCTTTACAGAACATTGTAGAACCAACCCCAACAGTTCCTGGCTGTTGTTTGGTTTTTCTAGGCAAATTTACGTCCAGTAGTTTGCCATTGCCTCTGGACGGTCGGCTTTCTTGATACCACTGTCGAAAGCAACGCAAGGCGCATGGCCCACACCTGGGATAGAACCCCGCATCCCCGCAATACGAAGCGTTCGCATCGACTTAGCCACAGAGACGACTCATTCATATATATATATTTTTTTTTAAATATGCATTGCACATTAATAATAAACATACAAGCTAAAAAAGAAGGTTTAAGGTTTGCAAACTTACGATAGAGGTTATAAATGTTCAAATAGCCACAGTATGATGCTCGACAAACATCTAAGTGGTAGCTGAACTTGTAATGAAATATAGGCAGAAAGGGGTTAAATGAACAAGCATACATTTCAGACCACCACACAACGTACTAATCCATCACTGTGTGAAATGACAGAATGGGTTATTAGAACGCCATGGCCTAGCCAGCTATGCAGAACACACCGCCATGACATCTGACAGTGAGGGATGAAACATTCGACGAGTACCCGTGAGCTGTGACCAACTGACGAGATACGTTCATCCAAACGTGACCACCAAGGACAGGTGACAGGGAAGTGATTAAGATGGTACGCCAGGAGGAGCGGGAAAGCGGTGGAATAAAGTCAGAGCCAGGGGCTGGAGAGGTTGGTTAGTCCCGGAACCGCTGGAGAGGACGGTTAGCCCCGGAACCGTCATGAGAAGACAGTTAGGGCTAGACCGCTAGAGAAACCGGTTAGGAGAAAACTAGTGCTGTACTTCGTTAGAAGGTATATGTTAAACTTGGAGTTTAGCTAGAACAGTGAGTTAGTCCCGGAACCGCTGGAGAGGACGGTTAGCCCCGGAACCGTCATGAGAAGACAGTTAGGGCTAGACCGCCAGAGAAACCGGTTAGGAGAAAACTAGCGCTTTACTTCGTTTAGAAGGTATATGTTAAACTTGGAGTTTAGCCAGAACAGTGGTTAAGGAACTCGTAGAGGCATACGAATAGCCAGTAATAAGGAGTGTTCATATACTATTGCTTATTAAATTTATGAAATCTGTGTGACGAGAATATTGTAAATAAACCAGCTCTTGTGTAATTGATTACATCATTGGCCTTGTTCTTGAGTACGATTGAAGAGAGCTACGAACTATATTCATTCCACTTGGCCGACTTAGGCACATCTATTTCTTGGGGGATGTATACAGACGCCCCGTTTACACAAGAGAGTGAGGATATTTGGAGCCGTGACCAACGATCAGTCTTGTGTACTCGACATCTTTAAAAACAAGACTTCTGTTACAACATAACAAATAAGCAACTGCTATAAAAAGGTGAACTAAAAGCAAGTTTATGATTGTGCCTGCGGAGTAAGAAAAGTCGAGAAAAACCGTCATCAGAATAGAGAGACGTAAACCAGACCAACAGCCTGTACCACCTTTTGGAGCCAACCGTCTACACTAGAATCAGGGGGACAAGCCCGTTCTAGCCTGGAGCAAACCGTCTACACTAGAATCAGGGGGACACGCCCGTTCTAGCCTGGAGCAAACCGACTACACTAGAATCAGGGGGACACGCCCGTTCTAGCCTGGAGCAAACCGTCTACACTAGAATCAGGGGGACGCGCCCGTTCTAGTCTGGAGCCATAATATAAACTTTTCCTAACTTTACACACTCGGAAGACTATAGGAAAGTCAAGAACTGTGAGCTGTCCGATTTTACAAATAGGAACTGCAAAATAAGCGCGATTTTAAAGAACCTTGAACATTAACATTAATTAGTTTAAATATATTGTGATTTTCAATTTACAGTGGTGTAGGGAAAACCTTTTCTTATCTTTCCCCTACCTTTCTTCCTGAACGTAGAAAATAATTCCAGGACAGTGCCGATTTTTATTACAGTGTGTTGTGAAACGAGATTTTTTTTTTCAGACCGCACTTAACAAGGTAATTTGACATTTTCTGTTTTAAATTCTATTTTAGTTAACATTAGTTAATTTTCCAGGTTTTAGTAATGGCATATCAAGGAACAGTGAGAGCACAGTTTAGCAGAGTTTTTTAATGAAGTAGCACAGTTAGGTAGACAACTCCGTATTCCATTTTTTATAGAACAAAAAACTGCTCTGCATTGGTCAACAGTAGATAGTCGTAGACAAAGACAGAGAGAAAGAAATTATAACATAGCTACAGTCACTAGAAGTAACGGTGGAGGTTAATCGACTGTCCGGTTCCCCAGACAGGCGAAATTATGCTAACGAGAGATTGCAATACCCTAGAGACAATCAGTACCGCAGACCAGACAACACAAAAGCGTGCGAGAAAAATCAGGGTCAACTGAGGTCACAAATACGGATTGAACGAGGGCATTTTAAAAATTTAGATAGAGCAGACAGGTTACGGAAGTTAGAAATTAACAGAAATATCAGAGCACAGAAGCAGTGGCATAATTTTGGTAACAGATGTCAGAACATAAATAGAGTAGGAAATATCCTTGATAATAACCGAGGTCGTGTCAGGTCATGTAATTCAGATACCAGATTCCGCATGATGAGCACTAATCAAGCCAACAAATTCAAAAGAGACAGGTTAAGAAAATTAGGCTACAATAAGAATATAAGATTGCAAAACTTAGGAAATAATCGCGAGGTCAGTAACTTTAACGGGGTTTGGCAGACAGGTAATAAAAGCACGTGCGCTGCTGATGATGAGACAAACAGATTAGAAGTAAGAGGGTTAAAAGAGAGGAATCCCATGAAACGGTTTAATAAAAGCTACATTAACGAAGTAAATGCGGTAACTGTAAACGGGACACGCGGTCAATTTTTTAAAGAAGAAGGGAACATAGAGACACATAAGGAGTTAACACCGACTAAAGTTAAGTCGGAACAAGAAGATGATAAAGAGGGTTGTTTAGCAATGGAATGGTTATGGGAAGTAAACGCGGTAGGAGTAAAAAGGCTAGATAGCAATAGCACACATAGGAAAGTAGAGAGGGTAGGGACAATTAAAGAAATAAATCAGCAGGGTTTGTCTTATGCACAGGTGATGCCTACAGAAGAAGAAGGTGAAGGAATAAATACATTACCGTTTGTAGTTAGTAACATAAAGGTAGATCTATTCTCAGAAAACTACGACGCAGATAGTGAAATTGGGATCACAAACAAAACGGGTCGTAGAATTTTAGTCGCGGTTAGAACCAGGACTAATACTCCGTCTAGTGTGAAAGAATTAAAACCGTCAGAAGTACCAGTTAAAGGTACATGTAATAGTAGAAGAGAAGAAGAAGAAACAATAGAAACTTCGCCTAACAAAAGAGCAAAACAGGAGACAAGAATGTCGGGCATTAAAAATTCGCACACCGATTGAAACGAGCGGCATGGTTTACAGGAAAATAAAGATGCGAGAAAATCAAATGTATTAGATGGAAATTTACACGGAAATAAAAGTAGCCAGAAGTGTCGTAATGAAGTGGCATCTACCGAATATAGCAAAATTAATAAGTTGTTCCACTTTATTTCAGAGCTCTGGAGCGTCTAATAAATGGCATACACGACACCTTTTAGTATAATTAAGGCGAACACATGTGTACGATGCATAACTTGACTTTACAAGACAATACTTTAAATACACACAGAAACAGGATCATACTGATATCTGGATTATGCATATTGATGGGACTTATAACTTTTCTTTATTTGCGACGGAAAGGCTTTAAATGTACAAAAGTAACTAATCGTTTAATAAAAGAAAAAACACAGATCACTAATGAGACAGAAGAAGAAATAGAACTAGAACAATTAGCATCCACTACAGTTAGTAGGCCAGAATCATCAGGGGGTAGACTGAATTTATACCCTGAGTAAATCATACAACAATTACAGCTCCCCCCCCCCCCCTCCACCCTTTCTTCCCCCATGACTGACTGAAATGGGATCGTTCGTAAAATGGTTCAATAAATGTGGGATTGTAGGGTGTATAACAAGTAATTAGTTTTATTAATTACAATTTACGTACGCTATATTGCTGTGTACAGAGGTACCGCGCTCGCTACACATATTCTGTTGTTGTGTCTACATGTCATTTGTCCGACAATATTAAATATATACCTGTTGTTTTGTCCCTGCCATTTAATATTTACATCCGGTTTTGCACTATGAACGTTTTTTTTTTTTTTTTTTTTTGGGTGGTACTCTCCCGGACAAGTGAAAATCCACACGTTCGGTTGTGGGTGAAGATTACAATACCTACATGTTTTATGTTCGCTAAGAGAGTTACTGGCCACAAAACCTCTCTTATACATTCTGTCAGCATGACGACTGATTTGAGTTTAACCAGACTTTACTGAGGTACACAGTTAGAAACGTACTTGGCGATAAGCCAGTCCAAAGCATGACATGATTGGTAACTGAATATAGGCCGGCTATTTCTTTACAGAAGATGCGATATGCATTAAACAGAGGAAGCAACCTCTTAGGGAAGCAACAATAAACGCTGTGGACTATCACAGTAGATAAATGCCTGTAAATACAGGTGGTGGCATTGTACATTCGACTTGAGGAAATGCTACTATTGTTTCCGAGAAATTTCTCTCCAATTAATATACCTAACGGTATAAGAATTATTTATACTCTGTAAAGGTTATACCTTATTATTCAGTCTATGTTGACTTTCTCAGAGATTCTATTTTCATCATTTCTTGGGGAGATGACATTTTCGAGTTTTACTTCATTGATAACTGGGGATACATGGCATGTTATTTCTTGTCTACAAAGTTTTCAGGTTTGAGTTTATAAAGTGGGAATACAGATACTATTCCTTTATACTTCAGACAACTCCGCACATTCATTAGGGATACCAGTGAATAATAGGTTGTTATGCTAATACAACGAGGGAGATGCATCGTTTTTTTTTTTTTATGTCTTTAGAATTATTGACTATTAGTTATTGTATACATGTCACGTTTTCATTATACTGCATGAATTTTATGATGTTACATGTTAGGTTGTATGCTTTCATTACGTGGCTAGATGTTCACATAAGGTTTAGTTAGGTAGCGGGTATAATTAGAGTAGTTTTCATAAAATTGAAGATAGGAAACAATTTTGTTAAAAAGTGTGTAGGGCGAATGTAATGAAATATAGGCAGAAAGGGGTTAAATGAACAAGCATACATTTCAGACCACCACATGGCGTACTAATCCATCACTGTGTGAAATGACAGAATGGGTGATTAGAAAGCCATGGCCTAGCCAGCTATGCAGAACACACCGCCATGACATCTGACAGTGAGGGATGAAACATTCGACGAGTACCCGTGAGCTGTGACCAACTGACGAGATACGTTCATCCAAACGTGACCACCAAGGACAGGTGACAGGGAAGTGATTAAGATGGTACGCCGGGAGGAGCGGGAAAGCGGTGGAATAAAGTCAGAGCCAGGGGCTGGAGAGGTTAGTTAGTCCCGGAACCGCTGGAGAGGACGGTTAGCCCCGGAACCGTCATGAGAAGACAGTTAGGGCTAGACCGCTAGAGAAACCGGTTAGGAGAAAACTAGTGCTGTACTTCGTTAGAAGGTATATGTTAAACTTGGAGTTTAGCTAGAACAGTGAGTTAGTCCTGGAACCGCTGGAGAGGACGGTTAGCCCCGGAACCGTCATGAGAAGACAGTTAGGGCTAGACCGCCAGAGAAACCGGTTAGGAGAAAACTAGCGCTTTACTTCGTTTAGAAGGTATATGTTAAACTTGGAGTTTAGCCAGAACAGTGGTTAAGGAACTCGTAGAGGCATACGAATAGCCAGTAATAAGGAGTGTTCATATACTATTGCTTATTGAATTTATGAAATCTGTGTGACGAGAATATTGTAAATAAACCAGCTCTTGTGTAATTGATTACATCACTGGCCTTGTTCTTGAGTACGATTGAAGAGAGCTACGAACTATATTCATTCCACTTGGCCGACTTAGGCACATCTATTTCTTGGGGGATGTATAGGCACGACTGTGCCACAAACTCATCCTTCACACACACACAAAGTATTTTTTTTAATAACTGAGTTGACTGCAGCAGTGATGTGGTTGTGGAAGTCGGCCGAGGTTTCGGTGGAGGTCGCATTTGAAACAGTACACCTTCCCCCCTCTCTCTTATATTTATATTATTAATATGTACTGTATATTCAAGGAATTAAACATCCATCATTTTGAATAACCCGAATGCGGTTCTTGACGTCTTGTACTTTACCACTAAAGGACACCTTATAATCGACGTTGGCAGAAACTAGGAGGTGATTAGAACAATATAATTATTCATTTACAATCACTGTACCTGAATCAGAAAGTCGTGCTGATGAAGATGAGGACAGGTTTCCATTGTGGAAAGTGGAATGCTTCGCTTCGAAGGTCACGGGTGATGTGCATTGTCTGCATTTTTTTTCTCTTGAGCAATCCGGTGTGTTGGGAAATGAACAGACGGACAGACTCGCTGGTTCTGCACAGCTTGGTGGGATATTGATGCATGAAGGGCAGACGTTGTTATGGCCTCGTGGGAGGACGTGTACAGTTCGGAGGGGCAAATGGATCCCCACAGTCTGGTGAGAGTGACGTATCGGGGAATTCGAGGGTAACTGCACGATACTGGATACTTAGAGAAAAGGCAAGACGGACAGATAATCAGAATACTACTGGCACGTTTGGTACTGGAACTTTGCGTTGGCTGCTGAAGACTGTGACAACGCGCTTACAGGAATGCCCCGAGTGGTGTGGTGTCAGTTCTTGAATCAACTCAGCTCAACTCAACTTAATCATTTCCAATACGTGTTGTGTCATGTACTCAGCCTGTGCTAACACATATGTATATGTAAAGTTATCACAGGAAATCGTTGCACTATATGTCTTGTATTTAGTGTACATGAGATGCCAATGTCCAGTGTAAGAGTTAGAAATGCTGCAACAGATTAAAGAATATGAAACAGTCACAAGAAAAGAGAGAGAGAGAATTGGAAATAGCTTGAAGATAATGAACAGACGTAGACATAATTTAAAAAAAAAAGAGAGAATGCTATTATGTAGAATATGAAATAGCTGCAACACAACAGACCAGATACAGAACAAACTGTGACCGAAAAGCTCAACGGACACAAAAACATAGCTTTTTGCTCGTTTAGTTTACTAGTCAAGGTTTGCCTGGTATTTAGTACTCCGTTGATAAAGACTTTGGTCGAAACGTTAGGTTGTATTTGTGCGAGTCGTTTCCGCTCTCCCCTTTGAGCTTTCTAGTCACAGTTAATCTTTTCTTTAGCAATTTTTTTCATACTTTATAGCTCGTCGTTCCCTTGTGGGATGCAATTTTTAGTTTTTTGAAGCACCACCCAGCCTTTTGCCAGGGGCCCTGAATATAGCCGGGCCATAAATATGGCCTAGCGGCTGAAAAAGGTTTCTGCGACACTCCACTGGTGATACTCATCCGCATGATGGCACTTTGTGTTACCCGGTGTTTATCGCTTGTGTAATGTCCTGGTCTAGAACAACTTACTTGTCTACCTACTTCTTAACATCATCATTCTACCCCTGTTTACCCAGTGCTCCTATCTGGCATGACACTACCAAGCTGTTGCTGTTATCTTTGTCAGAAAAATAAACATGGAGCTTAGGAAAATTTAACAGCCAATGCCGTTTGTCAGAATTATGCAAATATGTGTTGACGAAAGCAGCAAAAGGCGCGTTTTTAGCCATTCTGTTTGTGATGGTGAATGCAGGGCAACGGGTTAGAAAACGAGCAAATTGGCGCAAGAGTGATTGAAGACAAAAATCTTCGCGAGATGGCATGTGCTTTCACTAAACGCTGAATTTGCCTTCTGGGAAGCTGAGAGTGAATGAAAGCTTGAAGACATCGTAAAGCCTAGAGCAGGGGTTCTCAACCTGCCTAATGCTGCCACCGTTTAATACAGTTCCTCATGCTGTGGTGACCCTTGACCATAAAACTGTTTTCGTTGCTACTTCATAACGTCATTGAAAATGTGTTTTCCGATGGTTTTAGGAGACCCCTGTAAAAGGGTCGGGACCCATCAATTGAGAACCACTATTATAGAGAGATACATTCGTACGAACAGTTAACTCTTTGAGTCCCAGGGGGTTTAGCATCACAGGCCCCGGAGGTAGTAAAGAAAGTAATAAAATCGGCGCATCGGGCGTTCACTGGGCTTCTAGGTAGGAACCTGCAAACGTATGATGCGTTCCTTGGGACTCAAAAATGAAGACGGAAAAATATTCGTCTAAATTTTAAAAGTTATAAACTAAATAGACAGCAAATACAATCAAAATTCTTGTTCAAAGGGGCAGATTAGTGTTTGTAGTCGTTTGTTCAAGACGTTGGTGACTGGAGTTGTGTTTGCGCTAGGTATTTCCAAACTTGTTTAATAACAAGAAGTCAGCGTTGTTTTCGACATTCCCAAACCTTTCCAACTAGAGTGGAGTGTTTGAATTCGATAGTTCCGAATATTTGTAACGGAACGTCCGTGTTTCTAGTCGATATTTCCAAATATTTATAACGAGACGTCCTTGTGTGTGGTCTATATTTTCAAATGTTTATAGCTTGAAGTCAGCGTGTGTGGTCTATATTGCTAAAAATTGTATAATCAGAGATCAGTGTTTGTGGTCGTTTGTGGTGGATATTTTCAAACTTTTGTAACTTGAAATCAGTGTTTGTATTCGCTATTCCAAAAAATCTGTGACTGGAGTCTGGTACTTGGGATCGATATTCCCAAACCTTTATACAGAGAAGTCAGTGTTTGGGATCGATATTCCCAAACCTTTATATAGAGAAATCAGTGTTTGGGATCGATATTCCCAAACATTTATATAGAGACGTCGGTATTTGGGATCGATATTTTTAAACCTTTATATAGAGAAGTCATTGTTTGGGGTCAATATTCCCAAACCTTTATATAGAAAAGTCAGTTTTTGGGATCGATATTCCCCAACCTTTATATAGAGAAGTCAGTGTTTGGGGTCGACATTCCCAAACCTTTATATAGAGAAGTCAGTGTTTGGGGTCGATATTCCTAAACCTTTATATAGAGAATTCAGTGTTTGGGGACGATATTCCCAGACGTGTGTAGTTAGAGTCAACGTGTTGTATATTATCTATTCATCTCGTGTGCCTAAAGGACCTGAATAATCCAGTTCAGTTCATCGACGACCGGGTCGCCTATCGGCTCGCCGGTGGACGACTTCATCGCCTGTTTCTGTCTCCAACACTGCAGGCGTCCTTTTCAGAGCTCTCTGTCTTTAAGAATTCGTTTATAGATTTCATTATTTCATATATGTTTTTATAGTCGTTTGCCATTTATCACATAATGAAAGAGGTTGTCTGTAAAAGCTCCTTTCACCAAAATCCGATTCGTTAAGGTTTTTGGCATGAATTTTAGAGCCCATTTTGAAATTAAAATTCTGATGAATATTTTTTCTTTGTAAATTAACATTCTAAAGAATTGAGTTGACTCAAATGCTTTTGATTAAGTTGGTGAACACTTAAATTTCCTTTGGTTTTTCGTTTAGTGTTTAATTATTTGTTCTGTAAGGAGCTGTACATATAGTCGTTTACTGTTAAATATATATACAGCACACACATACACACACACACACACACACATATATATATATATATATATATATATATATATATATATATATATATATATATATATATATATATATATAAGATAAGCTTTGCCGATTGTTCTTATGTCAACTGTTAAAATTACAAAAGATAATAATTATTATTATTGAAAACTAAACGAGGCTTTACTCACACCCCCATCATGGAAAACTGTAATGTGATGACGTTTTAGTGGAACCGCCCCTAAATAGAGTAAGCACCAAATATCCATTACGACTCATGTTGTAAAATTGTCCTTTACTGGTTATTTATTTGAAGACTAAGCACCGTTTGTGTGCACTCAAGTGTCAAGTCCAGCATCAAAGAGCCACCAAAAGACACAGTCCAGTCAGGAAACCAAAGCTGACCGTGCCTGGTCGGTTCGGGATGGTGCCGCTAAGAATATCCGCTTTCTCTCCGTCTGCAAAAATCCATTGGCATTGATGGCAACCCTGAGCTCATTAGAAAGGTCGAGTGTACGAAACGGGCTCAACAGTAAAGACTTGGGATCAATACCTGGACCTCTGGATTCACAGACATTTCAAACTTAAACTTTTTTTTTTCTATCTTTCTTGGAATTTCAGCACGAGTGTGGATCTGTTTAACTTCTGGGCCGAATGACATATCAGAGAGTTGAGAGACAAAGTGCTTCCTCCCTCCCTGTTGACGTCACGAAGGGAGGGTTTTGAAAGCCTTTCATCAGAGCCTTGTTTTACTTGGGCGAGGTCGATGGCAGGAAACTTGTGAAGGGACTAGCTGGGTGCTCCGACATTTGCGCCCCTTCTTACAGTAACGTGGAGACTGAATCTGCTGTTTTTAATGAGGATCTGGTTGGGATCTGTCGTTGTCTGCGGCCAAAAGAGGGCGTAGAGTAGGATTTGGAGGGTGGGGTGAAGGGGGGGGAAGGATCACTGGGCGCCGGAAATCGAACAACCTGAGGCCCATTTCTAGCAAATTTGCTACTCACATCCGTCATCGCCCTGGGTTTTATTTTCCATACCTACCTTAAACACAGTCTACTGATTGTCGCCTGAAATTTATTGAAATGAGCCTCAAGAACTGTTATTTTATTATACTCACATAGTTCTCGAGTTGGAGTCTGGTAGGAACGGATGTTTCTGTACACTGAACCCGGCTTCTATGTCAATCCAGATTCAAATAGTTACGGTTATTGCTAGAATCAAAAATGAAAGCCTGCTTTAGTGACTAGAAGTAAACAGAAAGTGGTACCCATTTGTGGCTAGGTCGACCTGAGAGCCAATGTCATGTTTGAAGAAAAAAAAACCTGGCACTGCCGTTTGAGGCACCACAGTATAACTGTGCGACATGGCTGCATGGTTCAACGGTGTTACTTGAATGTGTGAATGTTTGATTCACATTCTAGAGATGTTAATAAGTACGTCGGTTACGTTTATTCATTCTCTTCTACAACCAATTTCTTTTATTCATCCGGTACCACACAGCTCACAATTCGTGTATAGGTTTTCACCGACGTGATTTACTTGCATCAACTTCTTGTAGCACATTTAATTGTTCGAATTTAATCAACCCTGCTCCAGTTTGTACTTTCTTTCATTTTTCTCAATGCGTTATTATTCAGGCTACTGCAGACCCACTCATTCGTTAACGTTTTTAAACATTATTGTAGGCTCTAAACAGTGAAATTAATAAACGTCTAGAACTAAAATAATTAATTCAGTGTTGTTAATTCAAGTGGCCAGAGATTTGAATTAATTAAACTGATGCCTCCCCCCCCCCCCCCCTTTCCCCAAGACATCCCATTTACTATGGTGACGAGTCTCATGGAAGGCAGAACCTTGAGGCCTAGAAACTACACTGGAACCCCTGCTCCCCCCCCCCTTCCCCAAGACATCCCATTTACTATGGTGACGAGTCTCATGGCAGGCAGAACCTTGAGGCCTAGAAACTACACTGGAACCCCTGCTCCCCCCCCCCCCTTTCTCCAAGACATCCCATTTACTATGGTGACGAGTCTCATGGAAGGCAGAACCTTGAGGCCTAGAAACTACACTAGAACCCCTGCTTCCCCCCCCCCCCCCAACTTTTTTGCCCCCCCCCCCCTTACACACGCACAGACACGTACACAGCGATTTAATGGCTCATTCCTCCCACACTCACACACGCAACATTTTAATAGCTAAATGCCCGCGCGCACACACACACACACACACACACACACACCCACGTCGTTTAAATAGCTCAGCGCTTCCACACCCCCACACGTTTCAATAGCTACGCGCCCGCACACACCAACACACAACGTTTTAATGACTAAATGCCCGCGCGCACACACAGACATACACGAACAACATTTTAATGGCTGAGGGCACGCGCGCACACACCCGCAAACACGACGTTTTAATGGCTCAGCGCTGCCATGCCCACAAACGTTTCAATGGCTAAGCGTTCGCACACCCACACACAATGTATTTACCACTGAGCTTCCCCACGCCGACACACGTTTCAATGGCTCAGCGCCCTCACACACCCACACACGACGTTTTAACGGCTCATCGCCCCCACATCCACACACGTTTTAATAGCAAAGCGCCCGCACACACACTCACACTAAACACAAACACAAACAACGTTTTAATGGCCAAGCGCCCCGCCATCTGAAATTGTAATGGAGCTATTCCACTTTGCTCATTTCAACTATGCACAGACGTTCATTTTTAGGTTTTTTGTTTTGGTTTTTGTTGGTAATAGATACAATAATATTTCTAATAGAGTTATAGTTTCATTGACCATTTGTCCTATCATTGTTATTAGGAGTAATATTAGTAGTGCATGCAGTAGTAGTAACAGTTGTTGTTGTTGATGTTGTTGTCTCTGAAATCGCTAAATCAAGGCTTACGTCGATGAAGCTCCCGTCTCCAGAACCATTTCTGAAGGGTTGACGACACTCCCGACACTACCAACCCTCCTTTTCCGCCAGACTTTGGTGTGTGGTGGTGTCCCTTGCTCAGTTTCACAAATACTAAGTCAGTCAATTATGAAACCATTCCCATAGTTTCGCCAGACATGCTACATTTAACCTACCAAATCAACCGTATGAGTCATATCCAGAACTAAACATAACTATAAATGAAATCATCAAATCCCATTACATGCACAGTAAGTCAAATGACCCTGTTAATGAAAAAGCAGTCCAGCAGAGAATGAATCAATACGAGATACGAGACTCCACACAAACAGATATGTACGGGTAATAAGGCAACATTATCTCATCAAGTTCTCTAACCAGCCAAGGCCATTGCAACCACGTTTGGCTTCTTCATTTTCATAAGACTGTTTGATGTGGAAATAATGACCGTACTCCATTGAGAACTGATCTGCTGTTTTTCACTATTATATTTCTTACGTAACAATAGTCAGTGAGTGAGTCAGTCAGTCAGTGGCATGTCCTTTGCAGAACTTTGCTCCCATAACGATCTTCTGGAAAAATTCTCGATCACAAGCAAGATGTCCCGCGTCCAATACACCCATCTGGAGATCATCCGTCATCCCAGGTATATCCCCCTCCATTATTGTTCTCTCTAAACTTTCGAGACGTTTCAAGTGACCAGAATATTTAGATTTTCTGTGTTTTATCGTCTTTAATAGCCAACACCCCTCTGTAGGTTCCGGGGTCCCATTGTGGGGAAAACAAGAATAGACCCACTGCCTCCCCAAAAGCATGTCGTAAGAGTCGACTAATCGGGGAGCTTCCTTTGAAGTCGGAGATGCTATTGATAAAATGCTAAGAGATGAGCAGGCAGGTTTTCGGTCAAACAGATAGCCACATTACGTATTATAATAGAGCAAAGCATTGAACTGAACTCACCACTTTACATTGGATTTATAGACTATGAAAAAGCATTTGACAGCATAGATAGGGAATCTCTCTGGAAATTGATGGGGCACTATGGAATCCCACAGAAAATTATCAACTTAGTAAAGGTAATATATAAAGACATGAAATGTCGAGTTCTTCATGGGGGAAAGCTAACAGATGCATTTGAAATAAAAACAGGTGTGCGACAGTGATGTCTTTTGTCGCCTCTCTTGTTTTTACTGGCTATAGACTGGACTATGAAAACAGTAACTGCTAACACCAAGAATGGAATTCAGTTGACCCCTACAAAACAGCTTGATGATCTGGACTTCGCTGATGATATTGCTCTTCTGTCCCATTCACGGAATCAGATGCAAGATAAATTAAATATACTTAATGCGAGATCACAGCAGCTTGGTCTGAATATCCATAAAGGAAAGACAAAGATAATGAGAATAAATCAGGCAAAAAGTAATGTGGTTTCTCTTAATGGCACCCCACTCCAAGACGTGGAGTCGTACACCTATTTAGGTAGTAATGTAGATAAAGATAGAGGAACTGATAGAGATATTAAAATAAGAATACAAAAGGCAAGAGGGGCTTTCATAGCACTAGGGAATTTGTGGAGGTCAAAAGAAATTAAAATAAATACTAAACTAAAAATTTTTAATTCTAATGTCAAATCAGTACTGTTGTATGGGGCGGAAACATGGAGAACAACGAAGGTAATTACTAATAAATTGCAGACATTCATTAACTGGTGCCTGCGCAGAATAGAGGGAATAAAATGGTATGATAGAATAACTAATGTAGAACTTTGGGAGAGAACTAAACAGGCTCCAGTGGATCAGGAGGTGAGGAAAAGACGCTGGCGTTGGATAGGGCACACACTGAGAAAACAGGAGAACAGCATAACTAGAATGTCTTTGCATTGGAACCCACAGGGGCATAGGAATAAAGGAAGGCCAAAAACCACATGGAGAAGAGAGCTGGAGAATGAGGTTAGAAAGATTGGGAGGACATGGGGAGAGCTCCATGTTATGGCGAAGGATAGAACGACTTGGCGTGAGTTGGTTGAGAGCCTATGCTCCATTGGGGGATAGAAAGGCAGAAGAGAGAGAATATTTAGATTTTCTGTGTTTTATCGTCTTTAAAAGCCAACACCCCTATGTAGGTTCCGGGGCCCCATTGTGGGGAAAACAAGAATAGACCCACTGCCTCCCCAAGAGCATGTCGTAAGAGTCGACTAATTGAGGAGCTTCCTTTGAAGTCGGAGTGCATCTGCCGGAGAGGCAAAGAACCAACTGTCTGTATTCAAGAGAATGAGATATGTAAAACTGATGCACACGCAACACTCAGGACTGCAGTTCAGTAGTGGACGAGCAACCAGAACTTTCCGCCAGAGTTTACAGCTGGTAAACGCGATGAAGCAAAAGAAGAATAGCCAACCATGTTCAGTATTAGGTTACTGGATTGTGGATGCATTTGTTCTTTTCTTTACCCATGATTTTCTTAGAACCCGTCAGTGAGTGAGAAATAAATTGTCTGCCGTTGCCGGGTACAAAAGAAGAAGAAGAAAAAATTTTAGTTAACTATTACTGGGCACGATGAGAATGGAGACAATGATAAGTTAGCTGCACTGGAGGACAGAGCCAAAGTGGTCGGACTAAGACCGTCTTCAGTATGGGCCGTGGGGCTGATGACGGCAGCTTAATTTGTCGTCACTAGCCTGGGCTAACGATACGAAAATAAACAGCTTTCAGTAAGGCACTCGTAATCTTAGAAATAGGATGAGCATACGTTCCGTTTTCACTGGGAAAGTCTCGTTTTTTCGTGCTCTGAGTACTATCCAACAAAGATTCGAGAAATAAGCCCGATAGAAGATCATGTATATGTACATATCCACAAGAATAAGGAACATACTGAAGACTTCCTTGGTTGGATGGTTGTGTTAGGATATTGATACGGACAACAAGCACAGGCAAGTGGTGAGGTCTCTCAGCCTGTCTCACAGTGCTACTGTCGTACCACGGTCTGAAACACTAAAGTACGGTTTAAAACATAACAACCGTCCAGTCACAGCTCATAGCTACAAAATAATGAGGGCGCTTCGGAAAATGTTTAGTCATTGTTTTAATGTTGTGTGAATGACCTGTTTCTCACGCCTTCATGCATATTGGGCTTATAGGACTGGACCTACATTTGATAGACCAATCGGCACTTGTTGGGTGATGTGGTCAGCATCACGCCGGCCGTCTTTACTTTGTAGAACTGTACCTAGTACCCACTCATGGCTTGGTCGACATTTCAGCTAGGTACAGTTTTTTAAGTCCAAATCCGTCAGGATCCGAACCCACGTTCCACAGCTTTTCCCCTACAAATCACACACACACACACTCACACACATATATATAAATATATATGTATATATATATATATATATATATATATATATATATATATATATATATATATATATATATATATATAAATTAATGTGTGTGTGTTTGTTTATGAGCTATAGTCTCGGAAACTACTGAACCGATTTAGCTAAAATTTTCAGGATATTTTTGTTTTGATACCAGATGTTCACAAACCATGGTTTGAAATTCAACCTGTCATTGTTAGAGATAGTTTGCGACAATTTAAGCAAAAATATTCGAAACTAATATTTAAATTGTTAGTGACATCTCATTATAGCTACGTTAGTAATTGCGCATGAACCGTAGTCAGAACGCAAGACTTCCACCATTCGCCGGCGAGTTACGTGCAGCCAACGCCTTCTCTAATACATAGAGTAGGTCGTGGTACAGCAAACAAGAATATCTCTATGTTTGCCACAATAACCATAATTAAACACGATTTCTATTTTCTGGTTTTTTTTTCAAACAACCTTCGATTGAGGGGGGGGGAGGGGCATCAAGGACTATCTCGACGTCGGCGCAGACATTGACTGCGACATTAACTTCATTAACCGTGTTATACACGAGCGATTTCTATTGTTGTGCCGTTTCATTAATATATCTGGAGTATCTGTCTATGAGAAAATAATTGCCTGCGGTTTTGAGTTGTGTTAAAATCGGGACACAGTAGTAGGGACACACATCTCTAATAGTTTAGTTCTCTTTTTGTTGCTCCGATGAAGTGGCTGCTTGGTCGAATGGTTAGAACACTGGGTCCCTGTGAGGGAGACCAGGTTTCAAATCCGCAGTAGTTAATTTTTTTTTTTTTTTTTTACCCCGGAATAAAATAATATCCTCATCTGTTCTGTCGTGGTGACAGCACTAGCCATGTTGCCCTTAATAATAATTAAAAAAAGACAAGTTAATGGGTAAACCATTTGATAATTAAATTTGACCATTTCGCATACTCATGATTGCATTTTTAAACTTGCCGATTGCATGGTTACGCTGAAATTTCATAGCTTTCCATTTATTTTCATTTAGATTTAGTTATTTCATCTGCGTTGGAATTTTAAGCTGTGCTGTTTACCATAGCGTTCATTTCCTAATTATGGTGTTTTTTTCCTGTTTTCATTTGCTTTTCAAGTGTGGTTTTTTTTTTTTTCTCCAACCACTTCAATGAGGGAAAGAGTTGTCGGTGAATTTAGGGGGGGGGGGGGGGCAAACTGTTATTTGAGAGAGCATTAAGTCACAGTAACTGTTTACCCACTTAAAGTAGCAACAGCAGTTGTAGTTGTGGTTGGGCTGTTACACCGTAGTGCTCTCAAGTGAAGACCGCCGGTAAGGTTATGGCGTTCTTCTGTCGGGAAGCGAAATTATACATCCTAACCTGACCAGTCTGTGGCGACAGCACTAGCCATGCGGAACCAAATCTTCTGGCTCACGACTCTCTTTCTACTCCGATGGTAACACAGATAGCAGTGACATTTTAGCTACTGTGGTGGTGGTCGTGGTAGTAGTTGTACTGGTACTTGAAGGACGATGTGGTAAATATAACACTAGCCCCATTCAATACCTTTTACAATTCCTGCTCCCCATTTTAGTCCGGATGGACAGGGATGTCAATGTCAGTTACAGCAACAACAAAATATCGCCAGGTAATGATTTTCAAATCCTTCAAACAGTGAGAGAGCAGTAGGCGGTGGAAGAGGGGAGGGGGTAATGACTTAAATTTAAGAGAACTTAAATAGCTTTACACGTGATTTTCAAGTTCTCATTACCTTATTTGTTTATATTTTACTAACGCTGCCTCCGCTTTTCTATTTTTTTACGACTTACTTTGTTATTTACAAGTACAGTTGTAGCTTTACTTGCGTCTCCTATAAAAATACAAACAGCTTTAGCATATGATAACCAAATAACCATTTTTGTTACTGTGCTAATAACACTATTTAAACGACCACTAATATAAAGACACAATTATAAGGTGCATGTTCTAAAGTTGGAAAACCAGACTATCTCTATATCTGAGCAGAGAATGATTGCGACATTAACTATATTAGACAGGTGCGATTTCCATTGTCTTTCATTTCCAAAAACCTTTGATGATGGAGAGAGTAGTAGGTGGACTTAGTTGTGGTGGTGAGGGGGGGGGGGGGGTGGATCAAAGACTATCTCTATATCTGAGCAGACAATGATTGTATTAGACACGTGCAATTTCTATTTCTTTCATTTCCATTTAGCCAAACTATGCCACAGCAACGCGTGGCCGGGTACAGCTAGTATATATATATATATATATATATATATATATATATATATATATATATATATATATATATATATATATATATATATATATATATATATATATATATTATATATATAAGGCAATTAATGTATAAATTTGAAAATATTCTACACACAAAAGAAGTGTGTTTTTTTTTTATTTTTTTTTTTTTATTTACTGAAAGCGCAAATTGTTAATGTTTAAATTTGATCCTTTTTTTACTCTAATGTCATTAATTATTAATTGTGTTGTGGGAAAAAAAAGAGGGACGGGAGTGTGTTTCTCAAGAGACATAAATCTGGTAGAGGACAGAATGTCATTTACTGAGGTCACCTCGATACAGATAGATGTCAAGCTGTGCAGGTCAGTACACAATCATGTGCAATCATTAAACAGTTGCTGAAATGCAAGTATGATTTACATTAACGATAATCTGTCAAATTTAGATTCCTTACAGAGGACAGAGATATAGGGAATGGAGAGAGAGAGAGCGGCAGAAAGTGAGAGAGAGAGAGAGAGAGAGAGAGAGAGAGAGAGAGAGAGAGAGAGAGAGAGAGAGAGAGAGAGAGAGAGAGAGAGAGAGAGAGAGAGATTATATAAAAACCTGCTACATTCTTCGTCTGGTTATGAATCTAAAAGGCGACTGGCACTCTGTATTGTGGTTTACAGCTAGACAGCAATATCTGCGCTTTTTAGCTGAACACATCCGATATAATCAAACTGCGAATTATCCGCTATTTACAACAGGTCTGTTAGGGAGGCGTTGGGTCTATTCATTTCCTGCTACTGCAGGCCCATCGACCAGCATGAAGACCTGATAAATGAAAATAATTATGATCAATGCTCGCAGTATCGCTTCACTATTTTCTAAAGGTAATAAATAGTTTTCACAGTAACTTAACACTCACAATAAATGGTAATTTCAACTGGAAACATTTCAGCGTCAACCAAATTCCGACAGGATAAAATCTCAACGAACCACCAAAAGGAGGCGTGCAAAAACAACAGAGATTTATGTTTACTGTCAGCCCCAAACCCGACCGACCATCTTCCACTTTTAAATCAAACGATTTTTTTAGTTGCAGTGAAAGTCAATGGTGGCCCACATGAGACCATTTATTTTACTACTGCTTAATGTTTATATGGATTCCTATTTATTTAAATTGCTTTATTTGAAAAAAAAAAAAAAAATTCAAATAAATATTCATTAAAGATCTAAGCATCAAGGAAGAGTGAATAGTTGATAACATGGTGTCTTCGAAACTGGATATTTTGGTCATCAAGCGCCAGACGGGCATTGGCAAAAATAATAGCAGAAGGCATGGTACCAAGAAAGGGAAGCATCGGCCGACCAGCCCTAATTTGGGCACATGATATAACTGACATCTGGCATAGGAAAGCGAAAGGGGAGCCAGCAAGAGGCCAGGTTTCACTTAGACCGTGATGAGAGCGAATTTCTGCAAAGGAATTGCTAAATATTGATGTTGATTAATAAAACATACCTAATATTTATATTATTTATGTACACTGAAATATAAATATAACATGCTATAAAAAAAAAACATGCTTTGTAAATACAATGATGTTGCTGTGA